>NETT01000190.1:0-40118 GCA_003449175.1 Ceratocystis smalleyi
CTTGGAGGCAGGGAAACCGCGCGCAATGTAGGCGTCAATGGCAGCAAGAGAGTCCTTGATGCTAGAATGATGGCCCGAGACAGCGTCACGACGGTTGACAAGATCATAACTCATGACGTTGACGTAGTCGACAACAGCGTTGATGGCGGTGACCTTCTCGGATGTGTAGGCTATCATATCGCGCTCCAGACCAGGAACAGCAATCGACAGCTCCTTGTGGCCAATGGCCTTCTTGATCTCGGCCAGCAGCAGAGGGTAGGAGTCGATCTCAGAAGGATCATTAGCCACCTGCTTGTAGTCCCCACCATTGCCACCAGGGTACTCCCAGTCAATGTCGACACCGTCATAGCCAAAGTTTTCCATAGTAGCAGCAATGTTCCTAGCAAACAGGGCACGGGATTCTGGAGAGCGGACACCCTGGCGGAAACCGGTGATGAAGCCCCAGCCACCAATGGCCATGCTAATCTTGACGTTTTCATCGAACATCTCACGGACCTTGGCCAGTTCCATGTGAGGCTTGTAATCGCCGATAGGGTCTGTGGTGAACGCCAGGGGATCGGCGAAGGCCATCACAACGTGCGTGATGCCAGCAGTCATGGTCCTGTTGGGCAGACCGGTGGTGTGCCACTGGTCGAAGTACATGATGTAACGGGTAGAGTCCGAGCTGTCGATGGTGGTGGTAGTACCGTAGGGGCTGCTTGGATCGGTGGAAACGGCCTTGTAAGCCCCGGTAGCAAGAGCATCATAACTGCCGAGACTGGGGGCAGTACCACTAGCGGCAGCGGCAGCGGCAGTGGTAGCCCACATGGCCACGGCCGAAGCCAGTGCAGAAAGGCGAACCATTCTGGGCTGTAAAGAGGGTAAAGGTTTGGAAGATTAAGGAGCAATTAGAGGAGAGTGTGTGGAAATGCAAAGACAAAGGAAAAGCAAAGATGGCAAGATGCAAAAGAGGGAAGAGCAGTGACGCTGCAATGCAAGAAGTTCTATGAATGAATGAATGAATGAATGAATGAGTGGGGAAATGCAAAGGGAAGACCAGAGGATGATGGTGGAAAGAAGACATAACGGCTGCTCCAACAACGAAAGGGGAGCATCTTATATACACATCATGACAATGGACGAGCCCTATGACATGCCCATACAGCCCATGTCAAGGATCATCTGCTGGATGCATGCGAGCAAGCCGAGACCGTTGAGACGTATGGCAGAATACACCCGTGCATTGAGCACAAGCCATTTACAAGGCCTATAAAAAGCAATGCATGGATTGGCCAAGAAAAAGTCATGGTTAGGAATCTTGTAACTGATTGAGTAGCAGGGCCCTAAAGCAGGGATTCTATTTGGGTTGAGTCGCTTAGGTCTTTTATAGTGACTGGAGTGTCATATACTAACAGGATTGGCCTCATAACCTTCTTATCTCCGTGCCCTGATCAGGCTCTTGCTACGTATTTCTCAAAAACGTTGACTGAAAGGATCTTATATCCTTATATCCTTATAGCCACATAAGCATATGTCTGCATTGTGGATCGGCGTAGTCGTGCCGTAGGATGCGGCGTTCAAGTCGTCTGTATCTCCTACATGGCTTTTGTCGCCTGCACGACTTTTATCCCCTACTCGTGTATATCCACGTATTGCTAGCACCCTCTTTGTTCGCCATGTCTTTGGTTCGTTTTTCGTGGCAGTTATGGTCGTGGCGCTGCAAGCCCACTCAGCGCCAGATGGTAGGAGCGCAAGACGAAGAGCAGGCCGGCCGACCCCAATAAAAGCTGGGGCTTTGTGGGCGATATACAAATCCTGCATCAGAAAGCGCTAAGGCTGAAGATCCAAACAGACCCAAATGGCCGTTAGTTATGCTTAGCTAGTGCTGTGTAGGAGTTCCAGTCTTCGGCGTAGTGACTAGTGGCCAGTGAGGAAGAAGCCCTAACGCTGGGGTGTGTACTGCGTAGCGGGCCAGGGCCCTTCAACGTGGGACAGAATATCTGAGCAGTAGAGGCGGACTTGCTGGAAGACTCCCGGACCACCGGGTTGTGGATATTCCGAAATGGTAGCCCATGCGTGCCCAGGATAGCACTTGGCCCTGGCAGCAGGTATACGTAGGAGATTAATCTTGGGTGGGGCACCATGGAGTTGCTGTCGGCGTTATTAGTAACCAAACAGGTCTCTTACAGAAAAGCCTCCATAAGAAGCAGGGCATGTTGAGCAGGGACCTAAAGAAGGACATTGCTGTCGCGGCGATGGTAGGGGTGGGTTTTGATATTTCTCTTTTCCTTGTACTTTTCAGGGCATCCCCGGTCTATGTGTGCCCATGTCTCTGTCTCTCTGTCTCTGTCCCTGTCTCTGTTGCCTCTTTATGCTTTCTACACTCCTTTGCTTTTGCTGTGAAAATGCGGGAGGAGCAAAGAAAGCATGTGCACTATTAGACAAGCTGCCAGAGCTTATTAGGAGCATGTTGTATGCTGCAACTGATCCAGCAACGCCCAGCCCTCGCAACCATAGCCGAGGTTGAATCTACTCGCGCTCAAGACGAAGAACGTGTGGTGCCAGAGGCGCTGTCGAAATTATATCAACGGCGCCGTGCCACAGTCTAAAATAGCAGCCCAGGAGCATATGCTTGCTGATGCTGAGCCAGCAAGGGGCTGCTATAAAAGTCGCACAACTCTAATTTAGGTGCGGGCTGCCCTGTATTTCCTGGCCAGGCCGCCCAAGCCACAGATATCGGCACCAGGGTCCAGTGACGTCGTTACAGCACGGTAATTAACGCATTTTGTCGTTATTGGTGCGTGGCGCACTATGCGTGCAGTGGCGGGCAGCCCACCCACACCTCCTGTGGCTGGAGATCTACTCTACGGTTATCGAGAACGAACTATATGCTAGCAAGAAGAGATTTCCTATTACACGATCTCGGTCGAAGAGTCTCAAGAACCAACTACTATAGGCTCACTATGTCTGCGAAAGGGAAGATCCAACCATCTGCTCCCCAGAGCCATGAGGCATCTATGCAAAGAGTCGGCTGCCAGTGGGCTGTTATTGATAGTCGCAATAAGACTGGTCCCATTACTGGCTTGTCTTTGTGTCTCTCTTAGTAGCTGAAAATACGGAGGTAGTTTAACCAAGTGGTTTCTATGGATTGTCCATGCAAGACCAATAGGCTCAAGATGCCATTACTTACTGGCGCTCTAGTAACCAATACCAGGGAAACTATGCCACTCTCCACGGCTCCACCAACAATGAGCAAGAAGAGATACACAGCTGGGCGATTTCTTGCTTTGAAAAAGCACACCAAGCAACGATATATGGCAACTGAATGTAGTGGCCACAGACGATGGGGATGCACTGAAACGAGCACTTCGCAGCCATGTGCCATGCCGCCGATTACCAAACAGCTCTGCATTTTCCATGTTGATTCGAATATTGTCTTCCGATACAGTGACTACTACTACTGATTCAGAAGATCAAATAGAGACGCTAAATCGTCAAATACCGACTGTGCCATGTGCTTGGCTTAATTACGTGGTGTGTGAATAAGAAATCCCATTAAAAATATCAGAGGTGGTTAATCTAGTACAAATGGCCCGCCACCTGACAGCAGATGGCTGCTGCCAGCTAGTGGGCTACGTAACCCTAATGTGGTTGATATACCCAGGCCGCATGGTATCGTACATTGTGCCGCAGAGCTACTCCAGCCTAGTTGGCAGAGTTCATCTTCTCGACACCCTTCTGCATGGCAGCAAGCAGGCGCCAGTCGTGGCTGTCCTCGGCCAGACTCCAGCCCGCAACGCCACCCAGGCCTCGGGAAGCAACGATCTCGGCAAACTTGCGCTCGACCAGAGCAGGAGTATCCCAGGTCCAGAAAAGACCGGTCTCGGGATCGACGTACCACTGTCCACCGTTCTCAACGTCTTCGATGCCGTTCTCCAAGGCTTCCTCGAAGGACTGGGCCACAGACTTTGCGTTGCGGGACTTGACCATGGACCGGGGCTTGGCTGCGGCTCGGGAGTTGACGGCAGACGAGGTAGAGTCACAACGGCCGAAGCCGGTCTGGCAGCCCGTGCCGCAGAAGTCAGGCGTGGAACCGCACCATCCCCACTGCGAGCAGCAGTATTTCTCGCCGCAGGTGTAGCCAGTTTCGCCGCCACAGGTGCCGTCGGGTGAAAGAGTCAGCTCAGAAGTCTCGCCCTCCTTCTTATCGGGGACAGGGTCGCAGCGGCCGAAGCCAGTCTGGCAACCGGTGCCGCAGAAGTCAGAGGTGGCACCGCACCATCCCCACTTTGAGCAGCAGTTGCTCTCGCCGCAGGTGTAGCCAGTGTCGCCGCCACAGCTGCCGTTAGGAGAAAGAGTCAATTTCGTGGTCTTGGGGGCCTCAGAAGCCTCAGAAGTCTCGGTGGCCTTGGGAGCAGCAGAAGCCTTAGTGGTATCATCTCTCTTGACGGCCCGGGAGGACTTGGAAGAGGACTGGGCATCAGTAGAGTCACAGCGGCCGAAACCAGGCTGGCAGCCGGTGCCGCAGTATTCAGAGGTGGCACCGCACCATCCCCACTTTGAGCAGCAGTTTTTGTCGCCGCAGGTGTAGCCAGTTTCACCGCCGCAGCTGCCGTCGGGTGAAAGAGTCAGCTCAGAAGTCTCGCCCTCCTTCTTATCGGGGACAGGGTCGCAGCGGCCGAAGCCAGTCTGGCAGCCGACACCACAGTATTCAGAGGTGGCACCGCACCATCCCCACTTTGAGCAGCAGTTGCTCTCGCCGCAGGTGTAGCCAGTTTCACCGCCGCAGCTGCCGTTAGGAGAAAGAGTCAATTTAGTGGTCTTGGGGGCGGCAGAAGTCTCAGAAATCTCGGTGGCATTGGTAGCAGCAGAAGCCTTAGTGGTATCATCCCTCTTGACGGCCCGGGAGGACTTGGTGGAGGACTGGGCACCAGTAGAGTCACAGCGGCCGAAACCAGCCTGGCAACCGGTGCCGCAGAAGTCAGAGGTGGCACCGCACCATCCCCACTTTGAGCAGCAGTTTTTGTCGCCGCAGGTGTAGCCAGTTTCACCGCCGCAGCTGCCGTCAGGAGAAAGAATCAGCTCAGAAGTCTCACCCTCCTTCTTATCAGGGACAGGGTCGCAACGGCCGAAGCCAGTCTGGCAGCCGACACCGCAGTATTCAGAGGTGGCACCGCACCATCCCCACTTCGAGCAGCAGTTGCTCTCGCCACAGGTGTAGCCAGTTTCACCGCCGCAGCTGTCGTTAGGAGAAAGAGTCAATTTAGTGGTCTTGGGGGCGGCAGAAGTCTTAGTGGTATCATCCCTCTTGACGGCCCGGGAGGNCCGGTGCCGCAGAAGTCAGAGGTGGCACCGCACCATCCCCACTTCGAGCAGCAGTTGCTCTCGCCGCAGGTGTAGCCAGTTTCACCGCCGCATCTGCCGTTAGGGGAAGGGGTCAATGCAGCGGCCTTGGGAGCCTCAGAGGGCTTGGCCGGAGACATGGTGGTGTCAGAGTCACAGCGGCCGAAGCCAGTCTGGCAGCCAGTGCCACAGTATTCAGAGGTGGCACCGCACCATCCCCACTTGGAGCAGCAGTTGCTCTGGCCACAGGTGTAGCCAGTTTCACCGCCGCAGCTGCCGTTAGGAGAAGGGGCTAGCTTAGAGGTCTTAGGAGTCTTGTCTTCTTCGGAACCGCTGGAGGATTTGGCGGGGGACTTGGCATCAGTAGAGGTAGAGCCACAGCGACCAAAGCCAGGCTGGCAGCCGGCACCGCAATATTCAGAGGTGGCACCGCACCATCCCCACTTGGAGCAGCAGTTGCTCTGGCCACACGTGTAGCCGGTTTCGCCGCCGCAGCTGCCGTTAGGGGAAAGAGTCAATGCAGCAGCCTTGGGAGCCTCAGAAGATGCCACCGGGGACTTAGCATCAGTAGAGGTGCTAGGGGCCTCGCTAGTAACGCTGGCGATCTCAGTAGCAGCCTTGTCAGAAAGCTCGTTCGGCTTGGGAAAGGTACCGCAGTAGCCAAAGTCGGTCTGGCAGCCAAGGCCGCAATGGTCAGTGGTGGTACCGCACCAGCCCCACTTCGAGCAGCAGCTGTCGTCGCCACAAGTATATCCTGTAGAGCCACCGCAGCTGGTGTCAGGAGAGAGAGTCAACTTGGAACGGTCGACATAGACAGGGAAAGAAGAGTCCTCAAAGGTTAGGACGCCTGAGGTGCCAGCATCCGTACCGTCATCTCCTTCGGCAAGAACCAGGGGGCAGCCGACGGCTTGAGTGCACGACTTGGGATCCTGGAGAGTGAAGTACTTGGCGTAGAAGCCGATACCCAGGTTCAGCTTGGAGGCAGGGAAACCGCGCGCAATGTAGGTGTCAATGGCAGCAAGAGAGTCCTTGATGCTAGAATGATGGCCCGAGACAGCGTCACGACGGTTGACAAGATCGTAAGTCATGACGTTGACGTAGTCGACAACAGCGTTGATGGCGGCGACCTTCTCGGGTGTGTAGGCTATCATATCGCGCTCCAGACCAGGAACAGCAATCGACAGCTCCTTGTGGCCAATGGCCTTCTTGATCTCGGCCAGCAGCAGAGGGTAGGAGTCGATCTCAGAAGGATCATTAGCCACCTGCTTGTAGTCCCCACCATTGCCACCAGGGTACTCCCAGTCAATGTCGACACCGTCGTAGCCAAGGGTCTCGACAGTAGCAGCAATGTTCTTAGCATACAGGGCACGGGATTCTGGAGAGCGGGCACCCTCGCGGAAACCGATGAGGAAGCCCCAGCCACCAATGGCCATGCTAATCTTGACGTTTTCGTCGAACATCTCACGCACCTTGGCCAGTTCCATGTGAGGCTTGTAATCGCCGATAGGGTCTGTGGTGAACACCAGGGGATCGGCAAAGGCCATCACAACGTGCGTGATGCCAGCAGTCATGGTCCTGTTGGGCAGGACGCTGGTGTGCCACTGGTCGAAGTACATGATGTAACGGGCAGAGTCAGAGCTGTCAGTGGTGGCGGGAGTGCTGTAGGGGCTGCTTGAACCGGTGGAGATGGCCTTGTAAGCCCCGGTAGAGAGAGCGTTGTAAGTGCCGAGGCCAGGGGCAGTACCACTAGCGGCAGCGGCAGCGGCAGCGGCAGTGGTAGCCCACATGGCCACGGCCGAAGCCAGTGCAGAAAGGCGAACCATTCTGGGCTGTAAGAGGGTACAAGCTTGGGAGATTAAGGATCAATTAGAGGTGAGTGTGTGGAAATGCAAAGACAAAGGAAAAACAAAGATGGCAAGATGCAAAAGAGGGAAGAGCAGTGATGCTGCAATGCAAGAAGTTCTATGAATGAATGAATGAATGACTGGATGGACAAAGGAGAGGGCTTGACTGTGAGAGGAAGACCGGAAGATGGTGGTGAGAACAGAAGACATAAGGATTGGTAAAACAGCAAAGGGAGTTCTTATATAGAGATCGAGCGAATGGACAAGCCCCAAGACTAGACACAAAACGAATCACCAGCTAGATTATCCCGGGGAACACGAGGGTGGACGGGTCAACGAAAGCATGGATTTTATTTCGAGCTAACCCCCTTTGCTCGTGCACAGTCTTCATGGAGCTTGCAGTCTTATTGACTCGCCTTAAATTTATCCAAAAGCTTGCGGCGTTATGCCCCGGTCTATGCTTCGTAAAGCCCCTTGCTTGTGCTTCTCCTTCTTGTGCTTCTCCTTCCTGTCCTACCTGCCGTCCACTCCACTGTCGACTCTCACTGAAAGCAACTTGCACCTGAGGTCTTGCAGTCTCGGCCATGTGACGAGACGTCTGTATTGCAGGTCGGCTCAGTCACGTCCTAGTGTGCCGCACCGGTGGCGTCTACATCCTCGGTGGCGTCGATATAGATAGAGCGTTTATATCGTCCATGCCGCTTATACCGTCGCAGGCGCATGTACCGCCCATGCCATGACATCTGCTAGTGTTTCCCGACTGCTTTGAGCTGTTGGTTCTGGCACCGGAATTCACGGTCGCTGGCGCGTGGCACAGGCCCCATGAGAAGACTAAACGCTAGGTAAATGCCGGGAGACCCCAGCAAAAGCTACAGTTCATAAGCAATATGCAGCGACTGCCTCGGAAACAGCAACAATAGCCGAGAGAGAACGAGAAAAGACCAGGCTTACGGGCTCCATGTAAGCAGCGGCGCAATCAGGCAGCGCACAAAGGCTGGCTGGCTGGCTGGCTGTTGGAGTTCCAGTCTTTAGTTTTGCCGCTAGTCATGAGCCCTATCACGGGTGAGCTGCACACAGCTTACCAAGACATTTCAGCACAGCAAGCTGGACGAAGTATTTAACAGCAAGCGGGCGGGCCGCGGGTATTCCGCATCCCAAGATGGAGCTTACTTTTTGCGTCCCCAGGAGAGCGAGTATAAGATCCGACCTGCGCGGCAGGGATACATAGAGAGGCCTGTCTTGCATGGGGCATCACAAAGACTCCGACAGCGTTACCTGAGGCTAAGCAGCTTTGCCGAGAGAAGATCTCGCAAAGTCCCGCGAGGGAATTACGGCAAGTCGATCATGGGCTATTGTTCCATGTGTTTTCCTTGAATTGCGATGATTCCATTACCTCAGTCTTCCAACCAACGAGCGGTCAGTGCTGCCATGGTGTGTACAGTGTATGCGTCTCATGATACTGGGCTAGGACAGGCATGGCTAGGACCTGGGCGTCATGTGCCAAGTGCCACCCGTACGCCACTCACGTCCGTTGCGACCGCCACACGACTAGGGCTTGAAAATAGGCACTGTGCCAACGGCGATGGTGGCCGTTCATGTGCTCTGATTTCCTTTTTCTTACGTTCAAGTCAACCCCCTCCCCTGTCTAGTGCATGCCCATGCCATGGCCATGGCTCCATCTCCTTTTGCTGCCCGTTCCTCCTCGCTCTACGTTGAAACTGCGGCGGAAGAAGGCCTGGGATCATGAGCACCATTGGCGCCATGGGCACTCCCGTCGAGTTCTTGTTTGTCTCCAGCAACCCCAATCCTGCCTGCGGCGCTCGAGGCTACAGCCACCAAGGTCCAAGTCGAGAAGTATCTACCTGTCACAATTCCCGCGACACTGCCGTGTTGCAGAGCTTCAAATAGGAGCCCATGAAGGTATAAGCTTGACTAACATGGGTCCGATCTGGCCTCATGCACCTCTAATTTAGGCGCGGCGTTGCCTATCCCTGTATTAATTGACAAGCTTGCCCTCTTACTACACACAAAACACTAGAACCAAGTACGACGTGACGGAAGCGTGATGGGTTTTCCCCTTTGCAGTCATGTGAGCCTTTCTAATATTATCGCCCCCCCTCCCAGGCTGCCTAAAGAAACCCCTGGCTATAATGCTAGAAAAACAGAAAGAGATCCGGCAGACACCGCAAGGCCAGTGGCGCCGAACGCAGATGCTGCGTGTCTTTCCAACACATGCTGCCGCACTGCAAAGCAACTCAAGGCTGGCTGACTAGCCCCATGTTTCTGACGCCCCTCTGCATGGCGGCAAGCAGACGCCAGTCGTAGCTGTCCTCAGCCAGACTCCAGGCCATGACACCGCCCAGGCCCCTGGCAGCAACAATCTCGGTGAACTTGCGCTCCACCAGGGCAGGAGTGTCCCAGGTCCAAAAGAGGCCTGCCGGGCGGTCAACATACCACTGGCCGCCGTTCTCGACATCCTCGATGCCATTCTCGAAAGCTTCCTTGAAAGACTCGGTCAGTGTGTTGGTGCCAGCCGCAACTGGGTGGCAGCGACCGTAGCCAGGCTGGCAGCCGAGGCCGCAGAACAGGACAGATGTGCCACAGAGCCCCAACTGCGAGCAGCACTTGTTGCCGCACGTATAGCCTGTAGCACTGCCGCAAGTGCCGTCGGTAGAAAGAGTCAACATGGAGGTGTCGGCAACAGTGGGGAAGGAGGACGGCTCAAAGGTGAGGGCACCAGAGTTGCCGGCATCGGAGCCGTCCTCATTCTCGCCAAGAACCAGAGGGCAGCCGACGGCCTGGGTGCACGACTTGGGATCCTGGAGAGTGAAGTACTTGGCGTAGAAGCCGATACCCAGGTTCAGCTTGGAGGCAGGGAAGCCGCGTTCAATGTAGGTATCAATAGAAGCCAGCGAATTCTTGATACCGCTGTGGTGGTTGGAGATACAGTCACGGCCAGTAATAAGATCGTAGGTCATGACGTTGACGTAGTCGACAACAGCGTTGATACAGCGGACCTTCTCGGCTGTGAAGGCCATCATATCGCGCTCCAGACCAGGAACAGCAATCGACAGCTCCTTGTGGCCAATGGCCTTCTTGATGTCGGCCAACAACAGAGGGTAGGCCTCGACCTCGAAAGGATCCCGTGGCACCTGCTTGTAGTCCTCGCCGTTGCCACCGGGGTACTCCCAGTCAATGTCCACACCGTCGTAGCCAAGTCTCTCGACGGTGTCAGCAATGTTCTTGGCGTACAGGGCGCGAGTTTCCGGCGAGCGGATGCCCTCGCGGAAGCCGTCAATAAAGCCCCAGCCACCAATGGCCATGCTAATCTTCACGTCCCGATCGAACATCTCACGCAGCCTATCCAGCTCCACGTGAGGCTCGTACTGGCCGACAGGGTCAGTGGTGAACACGTTCGGCTCAGCGAAAGCCGTAATGACATGGGTAATACCAGCGGTCATGGTCTTGTTAGGCAGAATGGAGGTGTGCCACCTAAACAAATCAGCGTTATCGCGTTAGTACGGCATCGGCAGTAGCAAAAAGAAGACTTTGTGTGTGTATCACTCACTTGTCAAAGTACAAGATGTACCGGGCAGCATCAGAGCCACCAGTGCCATCGCAGCTGCCCTGCTTGCCGGAGCCAGCAATGGAAGCGCCCTCAGCAGGGGCAGCAACGGCGGTAGCAACCCAGGCGGCAAAGACCGAGGCCAACACAGAAACGCGAACCATATTGGATCCTGGTGGCAGATACAACAGCAGAAGGCGTCTAAGGTAAGTGGGTTCGTGAAAGTCTATGCAACAAGAAACTGAAAATACAGTTGATAATGGGACAAAGAGCAAAGCTACTATCGTGGCAGCCGGTGGAGCAATCTCATCTTATACTCACATACGACGTCATGTAGATACCCTACGCCATGCACTGAGGTGGTTTACCTTTTAGTCTTAGTCTGTATGCTGTGCACAAGCAGCAGTAGGCCATGGGTCCCGGGTCAAGCAAAATGCGTTGTTGCGTCCCGACATCACCGTTTACATCCGCCAGTCCATTCATATCGGCTATGTTACATTATATCTACGGAGCGGGCGCTTCTCTCAACTACCCAAGGCTCCATGGTCTATACGAAGGCCGCAAGGCGCTACACTATAGGCTTTGCTGCAATGTTAAGCCCAAGCACGGGTATTTACACATGCAGTAAATATCCATCGGATGTGTGATGTAGGAGCCACCTTCACTGGTACTACTCGATTGGCGCCAGATTTCTAGTGCTACTGCTAGAAGGCGTTCTTGAGAAAGAGGCGGTTAACTCCAGGATCAAAGCAATGGTCTGAATGAAGACCATGTTTCCGGCGTGAAGAGCAGGAGCCGGGGATCCAAAGCTCCAGGGCCACGCGGGCGGCGCTGTTCCAGACGCTTGTCAAAACTAACTAGATGCAAGCCATTTTGATATTTACTTGCGATGGCTGGCCATAGGCCGGCAAGCAGTCAAAGCTACAGGACTCATGAGCAATGCCAGAGAACAGGCGATTCGTGCAGCAGGCAAGTTGCAGGTATAGCCAGGAGAAAGAGTCTGCCTAGAGGCGCCAGCAAAGATGGGGAAGAAAGATGGCTTGAAGGCCAGGACGCTGGGGCCGCCAGCATCAGAACAACTGTGAGGCACTTGCCGGCAGCCTGCCTCAATGCCATCAGGACCCTCAGTCAGTGTCAACGTTGCCTCTGCCGCGCCCCTTGCCAATTGCAACAATCTTCGCAGCGTACAGGGCGCCAGTTTCCAACGCGCCGGCATCCTCGCTGCAGCAGACCGTATAGCCCCAGCCACCAATAGATATGCTTGTATGACATCAGCGGAAGCCAATAGAGACCGCGCGTATACAACTAACTTGCCCAAGCACACGATGTACCGGGCGTCATCGGAGCCATCAGTAGCACAAAAGCGGAAAAGAAGCAGCGAAGACTTGGAACGCAATATCAAAGCTAGAGCCATACCCTGGCCAGCCGCCGAGACAAGGCCATCTCGCATCTACAATGTGAAGAAGGGGAAGCAGCAGAGACATCGCTTGCACATCAACGGGGAAATAGATCATCGGCAGAATCCCGCCCACCGCCAAACATACGAAAAATCGCAAATAGCAAAAGAACCAGCAAGGCGAGTAGCACTTGTGATACATCACATGATAAGTGGCGCGCTGTGCTCAAGTTGGAGCAGGCCGTGCGTTCATGGGCCCAACAACAGTCATTACCTACAAACCAAGCATGCCAGGTCGTGTTTATTGCTTTCCGTGGGCTTCTGTAGCGCCTGTCGCCTTTATATCCCACATTCCGAGATCCAATGTGTCAAGTTTTACAGTGAATGGATGCTACCCTTGGCGGCTCTAGACCCCGTGCTGAGGACCAACGGTCTGGAAGAATCCTGACAAGCGGTACAATGCAGTGTTTTTCCAAAGTCCAAGGCGCAGCGCAGGCACATACACATGCAGCACACACCCTTAACACTGCTACCGTGGCATCGATTCTCAGTTGGCACCAGACGAGCGCGGTGGGGGCTGGCTGCTCCAGACACTCACGGGGCTGATTGCACACACGCTGCCCGGGCATCTACTCACAGCCCTCAGCATTCACATGACAAAAGTCGTACGATGACACCAATGGCGGGGTTTGAAGACTCCAGTTAACCCATTTTGTATTTGTCAAGGTCTTGATGACCGATAGCCCGCCTACAGTGCACACTTCTCCCAAAAGGAACTGGAAGGAAACCTCCAGACAAGCTCTAGACGTGGGCGAACAAGGATAGAATGCTGAGTAGTTGGGCCAAGGGAAACCCTATATTTCATGCCTTCCTCCAATACGCTGTTCTCTAGCTATCTAAGCACTGCTGACTGGGCCCATGTCTCTAACGCCCCTCTGCATGGCGGCAAGCAGACGCCAGTCGTAGCTGTCCTCAGCCAGACTCCAGGCCATGACGCCGCCCAGGCCCTTGGCAGCAACAATCTCGGTGAACTTGCGCTCGACCAGGGCAGGAGTGTCCCAGGTCCAGAAAAGGCTAGTGTCAAGGTCGACATACCATTGGCCGCCGTTGTCAACATCCTCAATGCCATTCTCAACGGCCTCCTTGAAAGAGTCGGCTACACTCTTGGGGTAAGAAGGAGCAGCGGGAAAGGATCCCACCTCGAAGGTCATGGCGCCAGAGTTGCCTGCATTCGCAGGTACCAGAGGGCACCCAAGAGCACGGGTGCAGGAGCCGGCGTCCTTCAGAGTGAAGTACTTGGCGTAGAAGCCCATACCCAGGTTCAGCTTGGAGGCGGGGAAGCCGTGCGCAATGTAGGTGTCAATGGCAGCGAGTGAATCCTTGATGCCCGTGTGGTGGCGCGAGACGGTATCACGAGAGTCCAGCAGGTCGTAGGTCATGACGTTGACGTAGTCGACAACAGCGTTGATAGAGGGGATAGTCCTGGCTGTGTAGCCCAGCATATCGCGCTGCAGTGCAGGAACAGCAACAGACAGTTCCCTGTCACCAATGGCCTTCTTGATCTCGGACAGCAGCAGGGGAAAGCCATCGGTCTCGGAAGGGTCATCCCACGCGCTGCTGCCACCAGGGTACTCCCAGTCAATGTCCACACCGTCGTAGCCGAGTCTCTCAACAGTGTCAGCAATGTTCTTGGCGTACAGGGCGCGAGTTTCCGGCGAGCGGACACCCTCGCGGAAGCCACCAGTGAAGCCCCAGCTACCAATACACATGCTAATCTTGACGTTTTCGTCAAACATCTCACGCACTCTGGCCAGCTCCATGTGAGGCTCGTATTGGCCGATAGGGTCAGTGGTGAACACGTGCGGCTCGGCGAAAGCCATGATGACGTGAGTAATACCGGCCGTCATCGTCTTGTTAGGCAGGACAGCGGTATGCCACCTAAATGAATTGGGGTTATCCCGTCAGTACGCCATCAGCAGCAACAAAAGGAGGGCAGTCTTTTTAACTGACTTGTCAAAGTACAGGATGTACCGGGCAGCATCAGAGCCACCAGTGCCATAGGAGCTGCCCTTTTCGCTGGAACCAGCAACGGCAACGCTCCCAGTAGGGACAGCAACAGTGGTAGCAGCCCAGGCGGCAAAGACCGAGGCCAACACAGAAACGCGAACCATGTTGGATTTCAAGGAGTGGCAGATACAATAACACAATGCGTAAAATGGAAGTGGATGGGTGAAAGCCTACGAAAGAAGCAGACTACAGGTTTTGGCTACAAGACAGAGAGCAAACCACTATCCTAGCAGGCAGTGAAGCAGGGCCACCTTATATATACACGTACGACGACACGTATATAGTATATACCCTACGTCGGAGGGGAAACACGCCGTTGGTCGAGGTTAGCTTACCAAGTAAATACCAATACACTACTAACGCAGGAACCAGAGAGCCATGCGCTGAGGTATTTGATGTTTCCCGCCTGTGCGTCGCGCAAGCGGCAGCGGCCCATGGGCTCTAGGCCAAGCAAAACGCGCTGTTGCGTCCAGACATCACCGTCTATAATCATACCATCTGTATCAGTCGGACCGTCCGGATCGTCCATGTTACACTAGATCTGCTGAGCGGGTGGTGCTTCTCTTTCAGCTACTCGAAACTCCATTTCCAGTAGCAAAGATCTGGATGAAGACTAGAAAACAGCACCGCATAGTGTTTTGGCCAAGTCGAAGCACAGGCGTAGGCATGTGCACATGCAATAAATGCGCGTAAGATTGCTAGTGCAGGAGCCACCTTCAACACAGCTGCCTAGCTGGCACCGGCTTCCCGGCACTACTTCTGGAAGCCCTTCCTAAGAATCAAACTCCTGACTCCGCATGTGCACTTCCCGACTCGAAATAAGACTGTTTGGTGCTGGCGTGCAGAGCAAGAGCCGAGGCACAAGCGCCGAGGAGCGAGATCCGAGAAGCAAGCGCCGAAGAGCCCAAGCAGTCAAAGGACCAAACAGCACATAACGGACGTTGAATATACTTAATGAGGCTGAGGAATTCATCTTGTCTAGAACCTGGGGGAGATTATGTTGTAACTCAAAATAAAAGCCTGCGAATGAAGCGCGTGAGCAGGGGAGGGAGGGGCGGTCTGGCTGTTCTAGACGCTTAGAAAAGCCAATGAGACGCAAGCTGCCCAGATGTCTACTTGCAAACCTTAGCATCCGCACTGCAGAAACGCGGAATGCCACCGACAGCTCGATATAAGCACGGTGGTTTGGGATATTTCATGTTTTCCGGGGCCTATATGTTAAGAAGTGCGCCCAAGGCTCACGCAGCGCCCCTAAGAGACTTGGAGACACCGCCGTGGGCGACTAACCGAAACATGCAATGGACAGGTTAAATAAACTCGACTCAAGACTTGGCCACGGGCTTGATGCCGGAAGCAGCACAATCACAGTGCCGGAGTCTAGGCTGGCTGGCGGCCAAGGCCACAGAGCCCGCAAGCGATGCCGCAAAAACGCCAGTCCGGGCAGCAGGGGAAGCAACAGAGACAGCTCTCACATAACCCCGGGGAAATACATTATCGCCGGAATCCCGCCTACCAGATACGCGCCAGCAAGGTAGAGGCCACTTGGGATGCATCACAAGGGAACCTGCACTCAATGCAGGTGTCAACGGCAGCCAGGGAGTTACCGATGCCAGAGTGGTGGCCCGAGCCGGTGTCGGTCGCAATGGATGACAAGATCGTAAGTCACGACATTGATGTAGTCGACAACAGCATTGACGGCGGCGACCTTCTAGGTCGTGCAGACCATCATATGGCGCTCCGGGCCAGAAGCAGCAATGGACAGCTCCTTGTCGCCAACGGCGTTCTGGATCTCAGCCAGCAGCAGAGGGCGTTTGGCGTCGACTTGTAGTTGAACAAAGCAACCATCAAGTTCGCAGGCACCCAGATTATACCATGTAGTAGTAGTAGTAGCCAGCCAGTGCGCTGCGCACAGGCTATAGCTGCCCGCAATCTCATAGACCAAAGATCGTGAGAATCATTGTGAAAGAGCCTTGCAGTAATCAGGAGTGGCCGAGGCTTAAAACCAAGTATCCCACGTCGTTACTGTCGTTCGGCATTCATCCTTCACGGCGCCTGCCGCCTTTCTAGCGGCCATGTCCTAGTACCAGGCGCCGAGGCGGATGGATGAATGAAGGGGCACGTCAATGTCTGAGCATGACTCCCATTCTGACCAAGATACAATATAAATAAATGTTAGACTCGATAGAGGCCAGTGCTTTGTTCATGATGCTAAAATATTGAATAAAAAACAACCGACAACGTAGCCGAAAGCGAAACAAACAAGACCGAGTAAGGGAACTAGGCAACAGAAAATGCACAAATTTGACGCCCGCATAAACAAAAACGACAACGCCGCACAAGCAACAAGAAAATATCAGCAAAACCATGAAAGCGCCGGAAACATGACAATAGAAAGCAACAAGACACAAAAAAATGCGAATCTCCCTTCCGGGCCATCTACCTGCCCGCACAGAACCTCAAAAAAGAATAAGAAAAAGTGCAAGAAGTGAGCCTGCAAAAGATCAAGGGCGAAGGGGCTTGAACAGTGCAAGCCTTGCACCGACAGAGAAACGAAAAACACACCAGCGGCCCGTAATGTACGCGGGGGACCGGGCTATGCTCGACTGGTAGAGGCTAGGCTCGGCTAGGCTAGACTGGACTTGGCTGGGAGGCTCTATGACGACAATAATCGCAATGCCAAGTGCGCAAGGCTGTGCACAGGTGAGGAAAAGAAAAACAAAGAAGAAAACAGGCAATCCGGAAAAAACAGACAATGCCCTTAGAAGCTTTCAGAAGCTTCTTTCCTTGTCCGGCTGAGAGAACAAAGCAATTATAAAATAACAGCAAAACACCAAAAACAGTAAATATGGGTATGGGAATGTGATCCGACAAACAAATGAAGACGACCGTAAGCGTGACAGAGAGACGATAGGAAACGAGAAGAAAGAAAATAAAAAGGGTATACCAACCATGCAAGCACTCAAGCACGCAAGCATGCAGGAGTCAGGTGTGGCGGGGTCGAGTGCAAATGGCCATGTCATTCATGCATACCATGGCACACAAAAAATACACCACCCTACACAACACCTACACGCAACCAGGCTTACTGGCTATTTTACTCCTCTTCAGGAGCCGCCTCGGCGCTCGCCGGCGACTGGATCGACACGCCTGCGTACACAGAGGCCCACACCTGGTAGTGCAGTGTCGCCACATGTGCAATCTTAGTGGCCATCATGGCGATTCCTGCCGTTTCAATTTGCAGGGGCGGCGACGTCACGCCACGGGATGGTGCGTACGGCCGCCCAGCGGTTCCATTGGTAAACAGGTGCCACGCCTTCATACCACGGAAGTCCCGCAGACGGGGCATGACCTCCCATGCCAGGTGCTGGAAGATGTCCATCTGCACTTGCAAGGCCACGGGCGTTGTCAGGGTAGACATGCTCGTCTTGAATGTGCTCTCAATCTCATCAACCTTGTCCAGCGATGCCGAGGTGTTGCGGACGATCTGAAGTGCCCACATGGGTGCAATAGCATCCCACCGGGATGCGCCGTTTCTATAAGAGGACGACGGAAGCATGCGCAGCAGATCAACTAAGGACTGATGTAGATTATCACGGGACTCCTTGAGTGTTGATTGGCGGGCTGGGGCGGCAAAAACAAGGGAAGCACGAGGAGACGACCGAGGAGATGAGGATGCAGAGTCGCTTCCACTCAGGGTAACGGACGGGGGCCGCGAAGTAGGGGGAGAGTTGAAGTCGAAATCAACGTCCATGCTGCTTGACAGGTAAGAGGGAACATCTGATTTTTGCTTCTTGGGAAACTCCTTGAGCAGCCTGTCATAGAGACGCATGGCAATGGCAAGAGCCGTCATTTCCGAGATTTCCTCGCGGAACTTGTGAATGCGCTCCTCGTCGTGCATGAATGTTGGGGGGATGGTGGTATATTGGCCATGGCTGCCAGTGTGGGTTGTTTGGTGGTGATGGTGGCTGTGAGTGGTGGGAAAGCGGTAGGCAAATAGGACAGGCATGGTCATCTGGGCCATGGCAATGCCCAGGATAGCAAGATCGCCAAGCGCACGAACGTGGGAGGCGTTGGCGGAAGTAGCAAGCTTGACAAACTCTTTAGTGTAGAGGCGCACACTGTGAAACCAGTTGCGGGCAGGGGCGACGTCTAATCTGTCGGAAAGGATCTTCTTTTCGAAATATCGTTTTTCAAACTTGACTGTGTCTTCAATAAGCGAAGGGCGCAGGCAACGAATCTGGTGGTTGGCAACATCGAGCTTCATGGCCTCGAGAACACTAAGCAGGTCACGCATGCCCTTTACCAAGGTTTTGATGTCGTTTTCGCGGTTGCCCTTGCTGAGCAGGTTGTACATGTCGTCAACCCAGTCATCTCTCATAGGGGCGCAGTGTGATTTAAGCAAGCTGGCCAGCCATGAGGCTAGCTTTTCAAGGTCGGCAACGCCATGGTTGAACTGCTGCATGAGAAGCTCCAGGTTGAAGCACTCGTCTAGAGACTGGCGGTCTCTGCTGGGAACGAGGGTTTGGATGATCTCCTTGACGGCCTTGAGAAGATTTGGTAGACACCAGTTGTTGGATTCGCCGAACTTTTCAACGAAAGCAGGTCTGTTGACGAGGAACAAGCCGAGCTGTTCTTCCAGAGCCTGCCAGAACTGCTCGGCTCTTTGGTTCTTCTTGCGGCCCTTGTCGCCGTCCATGTTGGGGCGGAAATGTAGCTCGGGGTCGAAGTTGATATCATGTCTAAGGCGGGAGTTGAGGACAATGCGGTTAACATCGAGTTCGACGAGAGTATGTCTGGTGACAGGCGGCTCAAGACACGAGTCGGGGCTGCTGGAAGACTTGGAGCTGGTCTTGGATGGCGAGTTTGCCCTTGAAATAGCGACGGGAGTGTTTGACTGGGAAGATTTGACATTGGAAGCCGACGCAGCCGGCGGAGAGCCGTCGAAGCGGCGGGGGAGCTGGATCTGGGAGACGGGATAGGTGTTGGCCTGGCTCTTGACGGAGGTTTGAACTTCAGGCTCCTTTCCCTTGGTGTTCTCCATGCCACCACCAGCTCCTTCTTCGGAAGCCATTTTGGAAGAGAGGGGGGGGGATAAGAGAGTGGTGTGTGGTGTGTGTGTGTGTGTGTGTCAGTGAGAAAGGGGGAGAGAGAGGGAGGGGCGTGAGGTCAAGAAGCGAGTGAAAGAGAGTGATGAAGCAACGAGAACGAATGATCGAAGAGAGATTCCAGATGGTATTCTTGTAAGTGGTGATAGTTGACTGGCTGGTTATGTTGGCCTCCAAATATTGCGCCAGGCTCTCTTTTCTTTTTTTTTTTTTCTTTCAATGCCGAGAAATAAGGAAAAAGAAAAGGAGAACTCTTTAAAGAAATAGACGAAGAGAAAAGAAGAAAAAAAAAAGAAACAAGACACTAATGATAGATTGTTAGTTTTAGTTTAGTTTCAGGGTGGAATGGCTGAATTTGCTCTTGGCTAGGGGCCGGACAAATGAAGTTAAAGCGAAGGGCGAGAGCGAGAGGAAAAGGGAAAATGGAAAATGGAAAATGGAAAATGAAAGGGAAAAAATGGATTAAAAAAAAACTGGTGCGAATGTTGTTGGTTATAAATAAAGAGGGTGGTCCCAAAGGGAATCAAAGGGAGATAAGTACTAAGAAGGAGCCAAAAAAGTGACAAGGAAGTTACTCTAACTGGAAATTGAGCGACACGCACAACACAGCACTGACTGCACTGACTGCTGTTGCATTGATAGAGCTGAGTGTGATTCTGGAGCAGGAGGAAGGAGGGAAGTAGGGCAGCAGGGCCGCAGGGCAGGAGGACAGCAGGGAAAGAAGGAGGCAGAGGAGGGGTGTGTGGTGTGTTTGGTGCGTTTAGCGTTTGGGCGGGTGGTCAGGAATAAAGATCGGGCAGGAAGGGCAGAAAAGAGAAGGAGGCAGAAAAAATTGCGGCGTAAGAACAGAAAACTAGCAGCAGCTCACGCAAAGCAAACGCCAGAGACGTTGTACTGACAAACAGCCAGCGCAGTGCCCATAATCAAGCACTAGCAGCTAGCCACTAGCCAGCCTCTCAAAAGAGCCCTCTTGCTAGTTTGGGTTGATGCCAGTCCGACTCACCCATCCCACTCGCACCTAGCCCTGTGGGCAGTACTGGAGGCCAAAAATCAGAAGGGGCACGAAGGTACAGCAAGGCAGGCAAAAACAAATACAATCAAATAGAAAAACAGTGGCCGGCGGGAGCAGAGAAAAATCGCATGCTACCAGCTTCCCACTGCACCTTGGGCTTGTATGCGGGGTGGCATTGTACCATGTAGTGTGTGGTGTGTGTGCACTGTCGTAGCATCAAGGAGCAAGGAAACAAGGGCTTGTCCACAAAGGGCAGACCCCACCGTGCATTTATAACAGTGTGTACAGTGCACTATGGGGCCGTGAAGGCGGCAGGTTGAGCTTTATGATGTGGATATTTGATGACATGCAGATTTATTGTGACAATTCGCAGGGCGTCGCGAGACTGTGCCGTGCAGCGAGTGCAGTGGATGTGGAGGGCGAAGGGAAAAGGCGGTAGGGATAGCAGAAGAAAGCAAAGGGAACAGTGCCCAGTGCCGATAGCAATGGCAAGAGAAAAACAGGCAAGACACATGCGCACAAACACACCAAGCAAACAGGAGCAAGAAAACAAGCGACCACAGCAAGCAAGGCCAAGAGAAAAAAATAAAGGCAGGGCAAGGTTGTGGTCAATCGACAGCGGCGGGGGGTAGCCCACAGACCATCAAGTGGCCTGGTATCCTCCAGTTGGCTAACTGTATGTCTCTTGCTTGACCCGCAGTCGTTTGCGCCGTGTGCAGTGTCTTTGCTTCTGTTGCTTGTAGGTAGACGGTCGGAACAGTACATTTGAGGGCGTGTGCATCGAACAGCCGAGAGTTTGTGTGTGTGTGTGTGTGTGTGTGTGTGTGCTGTGCTGTGTTGTCCGCTGTACCTCATCATTTGCTTGCCAGTCGTGTTCAAGATTTGCAAGGGAAAGGAAAAGGGAAAGGGAAATGAAAATGAAAATTAAGAGCGGGAAAAAAAAAAAACAGCCAGTGTGGCGCGGTTCGTGGCGTTACTTACCCAGTGATAAAGAATGGCAGTCGTTGGATTCTGGTGCAGCAAACGATTCTGAAGACAACTCTGAGCGAGAATGAGAAGATGAAGAAAGAGATGGACAGAACGAACAGAAAAGAAGGACAAGAACAACGAAATATGAAGAGTCTTAAAAAGAAGAGCGACCGAGAACAAGAAGAACGGCGGAAGCTGAAGAAGAAATAGAAGCATAAATATACATAGAAACAAGTGGGTGGCGCACACGATAAATTCCATAATATTCCGCGCTGCTAAAAGCCCCAGCCCAGCATGGTGCCCCGAACCCCCAGACAAGGCACGAAAAGCCACTAAACCACCTAAATCCAGTCCGGTGCAGTCTTCGAGTCCATGTCTAACAAGCCTTTGAGCTTTGGGGATAGAGGGAGAGGGAGGGAGCATCACTTGGGCATGCACTAAGGAAGCAAAGGAAGATGGAAATATGCACTATAGGCCTAGTATGGAGTGCGCGAAGGGGAGCACGACAATACAAGGACAAGAAGAGACAGATGGAGGCCAGGAGATGTGAACGAGGGACTTTTCCGTCCTAGTGAACACAAACTAACAGCTTAGCCGTCCCAAGAAATAAAAATAAAAAGGAATAAAAGAGAATAAAAAGCAATAAGCCTGGGCTCTCAGAATTTGGGACGAGAGAAAGAGGCAAAAGAGAAGATAATGGCAAAGGGCAAATAATATTGAAATAAAGCGATGGAATAAAAGACATAAAAAAAAAGGAATAAAGAGCAAAAACCTCAGCAAATTAAATGCGGTCAATTCCCTCGGTCTTACGCAGACGCAGAAGGGCATATTTCCCAAAGAGGCTAAAGCCTGCACTCCCAACCCTTCTATACTGGAGAAACTTGAGACGACGATCTGAGGGCCATTCACTATGTCTTCTTCTTATCCCCTTCTTTCTGTGTAGGCTCTGTTTTGCCGTCAGTACGGCTTGCCGACTTGTGGTGCCGGGCCCGCACACAGAAAAAGAATGTGATGCTATATTCGGCCCACCATTTGAGTTGTGCCTGTGCCTGTGCCTGTGCCAGATTGATTAATTATCAGCTTGCGGCTTGCACAATGTCTAGCCTGCACATCAAAAGACTAGGGGGCGGGGGGCCATGAAAGAAATAAAGGGTAAAAAGAAAGAACAAACAGCAAAAAAAAAAAAAAAAAGCAAATAACACAACACCAAAAGTAAAAATAAAAGGACTGCACATTTCGCGAGCCATCCCGCCTGCTAAACTTGGCCCGCACCCAACACAACGTAGCTTCCTTCCCCTATCTCAACTCCCAACTCTACCAAGCTCCAACCTGCAGCTGCGGCGCGGGAACAGCTACAAGCTATGTGATTCATGCATAGTCCCATTTCATCGACGGGTCACAGAGAAGGAAGGGTGAGGGTGGGATAGTGGAGGCGCGGGCAAGCAGCCAACCAGCTACCAGCCAGCCAGCCAGCCAGCCAGCCTGAGACAAAACGAACAAGACATAAAACAAAGTAAAAAGGGAAAGAAAAGGGAAAAAACCCACAGTCAAGCAAGGCTGATACTACACATGATATGCAAGTTGCTGGCATCGACAGAGGTGTCGCCGTGTTTGGGGTGCATTTGGAGCCAATCAACGGAGGACTCTCTTAGACGAGACTTGAGGAGACTTACATTCGCAAATACAGCAATTGCAGCGGGTCAGGCTGCAGCCGCGGCTCCTCCCTGGAACCCCAGCCCCATTGTCCGCTGTCACGTGACTGTCTGCGGTTCTCCACAGTAACCCTAATAGCATGTCCGATCACTTTGCACGCAAGCTACCCATTCTTTTGCGTGTCATTATTTAAGCAAGACGTACAAGAGATGGATAGATGGCTGTCATGCCCTACGTAAAGTGGCACGTTTGCTCTACCTAGCCCACACGCATCGGCCGAGAACGTTGAACTTGGCCACACCTTGGGCCTGGCTCAAATATCGTCCCCATGCAAGAACAGACATTTGTGGGCCGGTTCACCCGTCTAGCTCGGCCAAGGGTTAACATTGGACTCTCGTTTCGCCCAAATTCAGCAACAGAAAAAATAGCACAGCGCAACATTGACATAAAGGTCGCTTCAGGGGAGTCTATACTATACATTGCGCGCAGGGGCCGTGGTATAACGACCAGCACTTGCACTATTGCAACAAGACTTCTTCCTGGCTTCTTCTTGGCTGGCTCTTCGTCCTTTCCTCGCCTCAGACTTCTTGAAGCCCTTCTTTAGTCGGGCCGCTTCAGGGAAGAAAGCCGTAATTGAGATCACTTATAGGTGGCCCTGCTGAACTCATTGGTCCTTTTTGGGTCCTTTCTTGGGGTTGGTGTTTATGTTTTGTCTCTCTTTGTTAAATATTTAAATGTGCTCCGTGCACTCTAGACACACGCCCCTATCGTGCGCCCACCCACGCCACCCCCATTATCTCATGTGTTCCTTTTCTCTTGGTTCTTCAAGTGTCTTGCTTTTTTTCCTTTTTTTTTTTTCTTTTTTTCTTTTTCTCTTTTTGACCTGGCGCTCACCAGCCATAAATCAGGCCTATGATTTCCATACTTTTCTGCGCACTGGCGGCGGAATTTTTGGTGAGCGAGCTCACAGTCAGATTTGCAGTCAGGGTGAAACGTCAGCAACAGTGCGAGTACTAGATAAACACGCCGTATTCTGTAACGCCGCCTCGATCACCAACGCCACAGAAAGCTTTTGTACACAGTATCGAGTGGCAGCTGTCGAACCACCTCCCACTGTTTGCGTGCGTGTTAAGCACCGGCAAACCAAAGTCATGCAGGGTTAGCAGTCCCAACTACAATATGAAGACGCTGGGCTTATGTGTTTGGAGAGACATGTATATAGCTTTTGTAGCCTGATGGTATTCTGGTGCACTGTGGCAAAAAGCATCTTGATGCATGGTGCCCTTTTCTCTCGACTGAGGAGCGGGAAAGGCTCGCTACGCACAGCCAAAGATGAGACGTGGCTATAGATCACGAATCATACGTGCGTACAACAATGATACGGTGCCGAGGCACCACGAAACCGAGCGTTGCCAGCATTTGCATCATGAACTCTGCGAAAAGAACGTCCCGTCCTGTTCCTCCCCCTCCCCCTCCCCCTTTTTGGTTTGTAAAATAAATTGAAGTGATACAAAGAACAACCAGTTATAGAAGTGCTACAGCAATCCTTCAAGGAGTCATGGAAACGGGTTCTGTTCCCGGGAGCTGGGAAACCCCAATTCGACAGCCAGCCAGTGCAATGCCCGACAAACCAGAGACATAAATAGCCCACAACAAAAGGAGGAAGTAAACAAGATGCTGGGGCTGGGGAAGACCAAGGGACACGATTGATGTGTAGTGCTGGCTGGTGGGCTTGGTTCTAGAAGAACCACCGAGTTAGTGTTAGGTTAAAGCAGGAAAAAGAAGCCTCAGTGTGTTTGTCCGGAAATGTTTCGTTTTTGTTTCTTCTTGTTGCGCTTACGTGACCGGGCCGGCTTACGGAGAGCAGGACGATCAAATTTTGGAAAAAAAAAAAAAAAAAAAAACCAAGCAAGCCCTTTGCTGCCGCGGATCTCGAGGTGTGACGCAACCGCCATTTCGCCGGAGATGGGTTTTCTTGCGTGTGCGGTTGGCCTAGCTGTCCATGTGGCCAGAACAGGAGGAGCTAGACAAGCCCTTGCCTCGACGGAGAAACCCACGATGAAAGAGAGAGAGCGAGAGAGCGAGCGAGAGAAGAGTCGAGTCCTTTGACTATCAAAGAAAATGAAAGCTCGATAAAATGATAATTGATGGTTGATAAAATAAATATAATAGCAAGGCTGAGTGGGGGTTCTATGACGAATTGGAAGGCTCCGGCTAAGCCTGATCCGGCTAAATTCAGGAACAACAGCATACGCAAAAGCCAGTATCCGCCACAATCAATGAGCCACAGCGCCCCATACGTATTCTGGCCACTAGCCACAAAGCAACGAGCTTACGTGCTAAGCTGCTAAGCTGCTAAGCTACTGAGCTACAGGCATCCTGTGGACGGAGACTACGGACAGGGCGGCCGAGGAAAGAGGGAGGCGAGCAGAACTACTGGATAAGATGTGCATTTTAGCGGAGGGGCGAAGACTGTAAGCACTAGAAGTCAACTAGAACGGCAAAAGATCACGGCCAGCCACCCAGGCCAGAGCCAGCTGAATCAAAGAAGCGTCAATTAGTTGGGCTTGCGTTCTGTGTAAGCCGAGTCAATGGCGGGCAAAGGCACAGAGCAAAGGCAAAGCCGGAATCGGGCATAGAAGCTAACGAGAGAAAGACCACCACCAAGCGGCTGCCTGGTTGTGAGCCTCACCATACTTTTGGTACGTGGCCAGGCCAGTACGAGACAATGTGATTGCTGGCCAAGAGGAGTGAGCGAGCTTGGGATAGTGGCAGATATGCCAGGTCTCCTTTTACTCGGCTTGAGCTCGCTTGTGTTTGGCTGAGGCGACCATTATTTTATGTATGGTATATGCAGGCCGATAACAAGGCACTGCCCCGCAGCATATAAAATAACTTGTGCTCTAGCGGCTGCTGCGTGATAAGCGTTGCTGTTTTAGCATATTACCTCGCTGTAGTTAACGACACATGCGCTGAAACTTATCAAAATTCCACTAAGTCTCAGCACTACCTCCTGAGAATATTCGCTATAATCTCTAAGCTAACATCCCATGAACGAAATCACCTCAACTCAAACACCCGCCCACCCTGCTTGATCATCGTTCGTCCCTGCCTCTCCTTTGGCTTGATCGTGGCTATATCGTCCGGTCCAGCCCCGGCTGAGCAAATCCAAGCTAAAGCCCAACCAAGCAAGCAAAAACAGCAAAAGACCATGAGGCCAAATACGAAGATCCTATAATAACATATCACTGCCTACGGCCACCATACCACCCAACAAATGTCCCAAGCCAAGTAAGCTTTGCTTGCTAGCGCTGCTACTACCAACATGCTACATAACCGCCAGCACCATCGCTCCAAGTGATGCGCAATCCGTGCTTATTTTTCTAAAAAGAAAAAGAAAAAGAATTCATAAGAAAGCAAGAGTTGCTTATGAAAAAAAGAAAAAAAAGCTCACAGCAACCCCCCCCCCCCCCGATATTCATCCTCCGCGGGACAACTTGCCATGGCAAATAGGGACATTAGCCAGACCTGAAGAAAAGTGAAGTTAGAGGGAGACCCTGAATACTACATCTACTTCCCCCGCCGTATTCTCCTCTCTCCTTATTCCCCCCTCGCATACGAATCTAGAACGCCAAACTGTGCACAACGTGATATACCTGCGAATAGCCAAACAAGAAGAGTAAAGAAGCACAGCACAGACACTAAAGCCGAATAAGAAATCAGGCCGGGGGTGTTGGTGAGAGACTTGCAGACACGGCAGAAAAACAGGTGTCAGATGGGCATATCAAGCTGAAAGTCAGAGTCCACTTGACCTATACATGGACAGAACCACCGCCACCGGCTTGATACTATCTACAAAAAGACGGCCGGTTTCTCCTTTCGTCAGCGTTTTTTTCTCTTCTTGCCTCCGCTAACTGTGCACATCAAAGAACTTGGTCATTTGTCTTATGCATGTGTTGGCCACACTTGTACGCGAGGGAGCAAAGACAACAGGAAGAACATGCACAAGAGAGAGACAGAAAGCATGGCCCAAAATTACATCCAGCACATCATGAGACTACCACAAAGGCCTATCTCTAGGATGCCCTGGGCTGGCCTTTCTCGTCAGAATAGCCTTGCAGCAGCATGCGCTAAGGCCAGAGCCAAGGTCAGGCCAGGTCAAGTCACCCAACCCAATACGTGATAAAGGGGGAAGGGGAAGAAGACATTAAGACTGGTCGTCAACAGGGCTGGGCGACAAATAGCAATATGCATTAGCTACAGGCCCATATTACACCCAGCCATCAAACACCGCTTGCATGAAGCGAGAAACAGACGAATGGGAAAAACCATAGAGCAAAGTAGGCGGATAGACAGCAAGCAAATCTTGCCCCCTCCCCTTCCTGTCTGTCCCTTCTCCCTACTCAGCCTCATGTGTTTTGCTTTCCCAGAAATGCCACGCCACTCGCAAGAAAGTGAGAGTGAAGAAAATTGCTAGCAATGTAATGCGTAGGTTACTTGGCTATGCGTGCAGGCAGACAATTCATGGACGCTCGCATCTCGGCCAATTATTTTTTATCCCTCCGGTACTTCCACGGCTATGTATGTATGTGGTGTATTTATTGCCTTTCGCATTAAACAGCCACAAGCCTGGCATAGACCAACAGCCTAGGCTGCAGATGAGAACAACATGGAAGGGAAAGACATAAGCTCTAGCTTACGACAATAATGGTTTATTGGCTCCGTACACACACGCCGTGCCCTCTTTCTTTCAATTGCCACTCTGAAGAACGCATACCATGGATTGGCACAAGAACCACTCGTCTTCACCAGGCTGGCCTTGCTCTTCTGGCTCCCGCTGGGCTGGCGCAAATACGGTTTCGGGGCAGGTCTGTCGCAAAAATAAAGATAAGGCAAGGAAGGCAGAAGCAGAGGCGGGAAAGGGGGGAGGAGGGGGAAAGGAGATTCACGATCCTTTCGGTGATCATCTCGTCAGAATCGAGTTTAGCATGGGGACAGTGTTGCGTTGCTGTAATCAATGGTGGTTATAGCGCTGACACGCTGAGCTGGCCGGGCCTCTTTGTGTTTTGGGGATGCTCGACGGTGTGGCTCCAGCTTGGGTAAGAAACAAGACTAGACCACTCTCCTTCAGCATGTCTATGAGTGTCTCCCCCTTCTTCACACGTCTTGGTTTCCGCTTTATGTTGCACCTCAAACATGGCAAGTCTAGGCCTTTTTCTTCATTTTCTCTTCGTTTTCATCCTCCTGTCTTGTCTGGGAGCTGAAGGCTGTGCTTCAACTGACACCAGCAGTGCAGAATGTCGCAGTATTAGCAAAACTAGAAGCCAGACGGATGATCCATTAAGACCGGGTTTTGTTTAGTGCGCTTGCCCCTCCCTGAAGCCAGCCAATAGACTGAGGGAGAGGCCCTCACGGCATGGGGAAGGTATATGTTGAGCAGGCCATCGCGCAACCTCCTAACCCCCTTGAAAACGAATCCCGGGGGATCGTAATTTCGGTCGCTTGTGAGCCGTATCCTGCCTACAAGACAGGCATTAGGAAGAAAGTTGACAAGCCAGAGAGAGGAAAAAAGAAAGCAAAAGAAGGAATAAGCAATACGCAACACGCAATAAGCAATAAGCAATAAGCGATTAGCCAGCCAGGCTACGGCTAGTCTGAGTGGAAAAGAGCATTGAAATCAAAGCCCAGCTGTGGGAGGGGGGGGGCGATTGTTTACTCACGTATGTGTTTCTTTCTCTTTGTATTCTCCTCGCTTGTCTCAAAACTGCAGTATTACACCCAAATCTGTGCCCCCCCTCTTCATCTTTTGTGAGATCTGAAAGGAAAGTTTCTTTCTTTCCCAGCAAAGAGGAAAGAAAAGCCCTCGTGGCCGTGGCATGGCAGAACCCCGATTGAATCAGTGGCTTTTGTCAGGCGGTGAGAAAAGGAAGAAAAGAAGAACGAGGAAAAAGGAAGGAGGTAGGGTCTAGCAATTACTTCTTTTCGCCGTTTTCTTCCATGAATATTCTAGAAATTCTTTTATACTCGCTCTTTCCTCTCGAACGCAACTGCCTGCCTTAACTGCGGCTCTCGCTATATGTCCTGCACGTCTGGGCCTATACGTAACTGTAGTTCTCGTCTCGCTCATCTTCAGTATTATCCTCTTTTTTTTTTTTTTTTCCAAACGCATGGCTGTAATCCGGCAATGCTGACTTCTTACATGTGCCATAAGCCAGAACACGAGATCAAGAGATCAATCCCATTTGCTTTCCAAGGGAGGGAGGGAAGCAAGTACGGCAAGACGAGAAAAGGAAGAGCATTCCTCAGGCCATGACTTGACGGCATATCCGCCACCCTCAAAGCCCTTTTCCCCCAATCTATCCAATCAGGAGGCCAAGCGGCGCTCATTCTTTCTTTCACCGAAGGAAAAAGAACGATAAAAGGGCCCTGTGAAAAAGAAAGGGTCCTTAGCCATGCAACATCAAACAAGGCAGCATTTAGAGGCCACTCAAGCCACCCGAAAAAGAAAAGAAAAAAAAAAAAGTAGAAAAAACCTCGCTGCTACAAGGACACCGTTATTTATTTAGCTCTGCTCAGCTTTTCACCGACCGTCGTTCTTTTTTTCCCTGTCTTGTTCTTTTTTGGGAGGACAAGGGGGCACTCAAAGTCCCGCCCAATGCCCTTAAGATCCAGTCTGAGGAGCGAGGCACAGAAAAAAAAGACAAGACAAAGCCTCATAAAATACAGCATCTCAAGACCTCTTTATTTTCTCCGACAACGCCTGTGCTGTCTTGTCTGAGTAGTGTCATCATATATATACTGCGGCTGATTTATCCTTCTCTCACCCGAACCCAGCGCTACTTGTGTTTAACCTCATGATATTCTTAGGCTCTCCCCCGCTCCTCCCTCTCCCTTCATCTCCTCCCACTTACTCTAGTGACTAACAACTCAACTAGTGGCAACGCAGGTCGTAATCTATGCATGCACGTAGGCACTATGTACATACACATCTCCCATCTAGTGGCCATGTACTTCTGGCAAATACCTTGTAGCTCGCTACCTATTCCTTAGTAGCGTTGCAGGTATATCACTCATTCTTTTAGGCATTTATTGGCCTGGCCCGACCTGACCTGACCTAACCGTTACTTCTACTAATTCGAGCTTTGGGCTCTTTTTTGTCACTCGCCTTTCGTGCGTTTCTTTGGTCCTGCCATCGTCTCAAACTAGCCCAATAGTGGCGGGTCTTGGCTAGAAATAACAAGAAAGCCTAGCTTCTCTCCAAATTCATTGAAACCAAGAGGCTTGTTAAGCTCAGACCCCTTCTCAATGACCTGGGTTTCATTGATAAGAAAGGGCTCAAGATCTTAGGTATTAACCCTAGTAAGAGACCTGTGTCATTCAACCCTTGAGCTTATTAGAGTGGTTCTGTGGTAAGGAGGGCATAATGACCTGTCCCCCCCCCCCTCCCCACCTCCCCGTCCCTACGCTCACTGTCCGTAGCTGGCCGGTCTCCTTTTGCGGACGGCACCTGTAAAGGGAAACAAAGATCTTCTGTGAGCCTATAAAGGCCTAAACTGCAATACTGATTCTTAGGTCGAGGGCCCTATGGCCCATGCGGTATGGTATACACATATATGCGTATGCACATCCATACATTGTTTATGCAGTGGCCCCAAGGAGTACAACCTACGCTGCAGCGTCCTTTGCCAGTGTAAAGCTGTGGAATACAGGGCTTCTTTGTCAAGACCAGCGCCCCTCGTAGTCCTCCGCTCGCGTTCTCCGCTTCCAAGATGAGACCTTTGCCACCAAAACAGCATCCAAACGGTGGCAAGTCTCCGGGCTAATCTTCTGTAATCGCTTGCCTGCAGGCCGCCTTGGGATCGACAAATGCCTCTATTGAGACACTCTCCGGCGCCTGGAAGCTCCCACCCTTTTTTATTGAGGCCAGCTGGAGAGGGAGAGGGGGATTCATGTTATGTGCAGCAAGATGCCGTATGCGAAGATGCATACAAGGAGCGGTATAATGACCTGGCGATGACCCATCGTGCAAGTCGATGTATGAGGGAGGCTTCGCTTGGAACGTGTACGACTGACTATATTAAGCTATACATCCCTTTTCACCTCGTGGTAGATTGAAAGACTTGGATGTGAAATTGCCCGTGTATGGGTTTGCGGCTTGCATTGCAAAAAAGACGCCCCTTAGCAATCCAGTAGTGGGGGTTTGTACCTTAATGTATCTTTGTATAGGTGCTTTGTCCTTCGCAGCTGTCACATTCCGACCGAGGGAGCGATGGTCCTTATGGCTACCAACTCGCGCCTAATCATTGGACAGAAGGTCTCCAACGTCTTTGTGACCAGCAGCGTTCTTTTATCTCTTATTTTCTTGTGTTCTTCCCCTTGTTATTATTATCCTTATTATTATCTCAAGTCACTAGGAATGCAGTCGACCAGACAGCCAGCTTTGATGATGTGTGTCACGTTGATACACGCGTATCGATACCTAGCATCACGCTCACGAATTGCCGCTTACCCTCCCCATGAAGGAGTGGTAAGCCATGTACAAGGTCACGAGGAATACACATGTAGATAACAGGTTATATATATATATAATGCTGTTCAATAGCACGATCCACAGCCACAACTGTGACTCGAGGACGCATACTATTTGAACTAACTAAGCGGGCAAAGAACTTGTGCCCCAAAGGCCGCTGATACCTGCTAGAAGCTGCCCATTGTGCTATGTTGTGCCGGGAGACCTGTCGTGGAAAGACACTGTAAAGTTTTTAGAGACGTGGCGTTGTATCAGCAATGCCTCGTCTGTCCCATCACACACACACACACACACACACACACTTAGCCAGCTTCGAGACCCTGTATAGAGTCGATGCAGGTCGACGCCACTACGCATGCACTGTGAAAGGACCACCCGGGCGACCATGAGCAACCAGCAAACTAGACTCCCGGAAAAACGTCGATATACCATTTGAGGAAGTACGACCCGATAGCCTGTACGGGGGGATCACGTGAAATGGGAGCTGGCATATAGTTATATATCTCCGAGTCCTACTAGTACGATGGGCGATGCTGTACGACCATAGTTTTGGCGGAGGGCAATGGCAGTTGTGATCCAATATGGGATTCATGTTGGAGTACATGGGAGCACCAAGTCTTTTGTCCTGCGTAGTGTTGAAAGAAACCCGCTGTAGCCCAACGACTTTGTCCGAAGGGGGTAAGAAATGATTATCGAATTATCTTCGCCATGGATCAACCATGTGACACAATATGTTACAGTGGTAACAAACGATGCAATATATGTGGCCGATTTTGACCGTCTGCGACTCGGACCGCTAGAAATTGAACCAACTATATGCATTAATTAACTGTAGCGCATCTAATTGTAGCTATCCTTGGCAAGGCTATAAGTATGCTGTCGTAAGACTTGATGCCGGGCGGGCTGTTAGAACGGCCTGGTAGATGTCTCTCGTGTAACCGCACAAATAGAATGAAGACGACGCCCACGAAAGCGACGTCAACGAGTGATAAAGGCGTGTTGTGCTAGTTCAATTCTTGCAGTTGGCTATAGGGCTATCACGCCTCCCCCACGAACATAGCATAGCATAGTCAAAAGGCCGAGTACACATACTATCGCAAAACCCGCCGTTCGATGAGAGGACCACGGCCGGCTGAAAACAACATGATTGCGGTTCTAGCGTATGACATGTGTCTACTGGTTTATTCGCCCACCACAGAAAGAAAACGGTTTCATGATAGGTAGGTGCTAGAGCTTGGACATGGCGCTTTATGCGGTGGTCTATCGCCGAGACAGCGAAAGGGAGCATCTCACACAGGAAAGCAGCCTGGTGGCTTCTACTGGTGATGGACCGTTGTAAGCAATGGTTAGATTGAAGGGTTCGCTGGTTCGCCCGAGCGCCACATTGGTCGAGGGAGATGCGGAGAAATCACCGCTTCCACCCTTCGCCGAAAGAAACAGAAAGGAAAGTAGGTCCTCCAGTATTGCGGTATCGTCGCGGAGTAGAGAATTGGCGCCTAAGCTGTACCCAGGGGATGGTTGTGTGAATGTGCGTTGTCTCCCGGGAAAAGAGCCCTGAGTAGAACAGCGCAAGAGAGCATTATGCAGTAGAATCAGGGCAACAGCCAGCTGTCTAGTTGACTAAAATAGACATCTGTAGAGTACGCGGACCATGTTAGAGCTGTGGATATTAGGATCATTGGGGACCAGAGGACGATAACTCACGGCCATGAAAACACAGCAGATACTTATGTAGGGGCTCAGCCTTTCCCCTATTCTCGCGCACTTCCAAAAGATGCTCATAAGCCTGCGAGATTATTATTAGTCAAGCTGGATTTTCAGCATTGTGATACGGCGTGACTTCATGCCCACTCACCCCTTCTTGTTGTTGTCCATGAAGCTGGTGAAGATGGCATGCATGTATGTGCTGGTGCATATGAGCAGCAGAATCACCAGCAAAAGCGACTGGAAGTTGAAAAGGGCCGTCTGTGGCGAGATTTAGAGGTTAGCATTATTACACCTTGACATATTGGAAAAAAGAATATCGTCGTGGCCGCTTCGTAGTGGGCGGGAGCTTTGATGTTAGAATGCCGTGGGTGGGTATTGGAGCTAGGAAGAGAGTGTATTTTGTACCATGGTGCAGAAACGGCTTTAGTGAGTGTAAAGCGATATCTAGTAGACAGATTCAGCCAAGGGGCTAGTAATTAGCAAGATGATGTCGTGGGTGAAGCTGTCGCAAGCTTGGTGTGGGCTTCAAGGTCTTCTTCCCGAATGGATTGCTGCTGAAGCTGAGGAGCAGCCACGAAGCAATGTATCACGTGACCGACAGTATGGGGGGTGGTGGCTAGGGTTGGCAGGGTTTGGGCGCAAGGCTGAATCTTTGCAGCTACGTCACCGACCCAAGAGCTTGCGACGATTAACATTATCCAATTCCAGTGCTCTCTGTCCTTGCATACCTGTCGGCTTTTCCGAAGATACCCTCTTCCACAACACCGAGAAACAGCCACGGGAACGAAAAACACGCTGCCAATTCTTCTAGTGCAACCTTGCATCACTCTGCCTACACGTTGCTGTCAATTGCCATATCTGCCCATCATGGAGCCCCGAGCGCGCGCGATAAAGAATGTCGGCAAGATGACTTTTAGCAATACCGAGCGTGAGTTCCCTATTATTTAATCATTGCGACTGTGGTTATTCGCAGAAGCTCTGGTTCTTTGCCACACTCTACAGACGGTTAATTGACAGCCCGTATTCTGATGATAGTCACCCAGCTTCTTTACGCACATGGCGATGTTCAAGCGCCATTGCCGGAGACAATACGTGTGCTTGACGAGATCGCGACTGACTTCATCCAAAGTCTGGCGTTCGATGCGACACGCGCTGCCAACTACGCGGGGCGGCAAAAGGTCAAATTCGAAGACTTTGAGTTTGTGTTCCGCAAGAACCCTATGTTTCTGGGGAAAGTCCAAGAGGTGTTTGAGAAGAAGGGCGAGATTGACAGTGCACGAAAGATCATTGACGATAGTGAACATGCTATTATGAAGAACGCTGGGAACGAGTCCAAGGAAAAGGACACGAAGAAAGGCGGGAGTGCTGCCAAAACGGCAGCTAGCCCAGACAACGCCAAAACCAAAGCTGCTGTGGATGAGGAAGAGCTTGGCGAGGCAGACGATGACGAGATGGAGGACTTTGTGCGCAAAAAGTAGACGCAGCCGAACTCTCGGGTCAAAAAATCGGTTGTCATGCTGGCTGTTGTGACGGATTTTAACGGTATTTGAGTGGCGTTTTGCTTTATTAAGGCTTTTTAAGCGGCGGAGTTGGGTGCATACAGCATATTTTCTGGGTTTTCATAGCTTCCAAGGGCTCGTGATAGAAAGTTTGAAGATGGAGTTCTTGGAGTGGTATTTGAGCTACATAATAGAGAGCAGCATTGTTTCACTTTCTTTTCTAATTTTTATATGTCAAAACGCCGGGGCTTCTCTATGACTGGTGACTGGGGGGCATTTCAAGTTTAAATGCTCTCTTTGCAATGGATTCTTGTGTCGTGTTGCCAAAGCCCGCGCTGAGTGAGGTGATGCTCTATCTTGCAACTTACAAAACGCGATCACGTGTTAGTCAGCCTTGCAGGATTCTGTGGACGCGGCTGAACACATTTGCCTGGCCAGGCGCGTTGGTAGCGGTCCCCAAAATTTCGATTGAATCTACTTCTCACCGACCTAATAAGTAATTCTTTTTTTTTTCCCTCTCTACTTCTGGCCCAGCTTCGGCATCCAACCGTCTGTTCTCGCATCATTCATCCGAATCTCCATCAACCATACACGTTGTGTCCAGACAAAGCTTCTTGAGCCTCAACAACTCCTGCCCATATCCTTTGTCGCAAGTCACCACAACCCCTCCCTCCATCGCAATGGTTCAAATCAGCGAGGTCAAGGGCAACAAGCGGGACAATCGCACCGCTGCTCACACGCACATCAAAGGCCTTGGCCTGAAGGCTGATGGCACAGCGGAAAAACTCCAGTCGGGCTTCGTGGGCCAAGAGACTGCTAGAGAGGTATATACATATAAAGCATGCTTTCAGCAAACGACCATGAGATGTACATACAAGCTAATTCTGGCCGGATTTTCCATTGTAGGCGTGCGGTATTGTCGTCGACCTCATAAAATCTCACAAAATGGCTGGTCGCGGTGTCTTGTTGGCTGGCGGTCCTGGAACGGGCAAGACAGCTCTGGCGCTAGCCATTAGCCAGGAGCTTGGCACCAAGATTCCATTCTGCCCGATTGTCGGCAGCGAAATCTACTCTACAGAGGTCAAGAAGACAGAAGTGCTGATGGAGAACTTCCGCCGGGCAATTGGCCTAAAGGTTCGCGAGACAAAGGAAGTGTACGAGGGCGAAGTGACGGAACTGACGCCTGAAGAGGCCGAGAATCCGCTGGGTGGTTACGGGAAGACCATTAGCACGCTGCTGATTGGCTTGAAGAGCGCAAAGGGTCAGAAGAAGCTGCGCCTCGATCCTAGCATATACGAGGCTATCCAGAAGGAGAGGGTGACCGTTGGCGATGTCATCTATATCGAAGCCAATACGGGGGCCTGCAAGCGCGTAGGGAGATCAGATGCCTACGCCACCGAGTTCGATCTGGAGGCGGAGGAGTATGTCCCTATTCCCAAGGGCGAGGTACACAAGAAAAAGGAGATTGTGCAGGATGTTACCCTGCACGACCTAGATGTGGCCAATGCCCGGCCTCAGGGTGGGCAAGATATTATGAGCATGATGGGCCAGCTGATGAAGCCCAAGATGACGGAGATCACAGACAAGCTCCGGGCGGAGATCAACAAGGTTGTCAGCAAGTATATTGATCAGGGCGTGGCCGAACTCGTGCCCGGCGTGTTGTTTATTGACGAGGTAGGAGACCACCAGACAGGACGAAATGGCCTTAGAACGGCTTGGAAGCAATGATTCGGATCATTGAATCTCTTTTACGCGATGTATACTGATACAAGCTCCTCTGCTGCTAGGCACACATGCTCGATATCGAGTGCTTCACCTACCTCAACCGCGCACTTGAGTCCCCCATTGCTCCTATCGTGGTGCTAGCATCCAACCGTGGAGTGGCCAAGATCCGTGGTTCCGATGATATTTCGGCGGCCCACGGTATCCCGCCGGACTTTTTGACGCGGCTGCTGATTGTTCCGACCACGCCGTACAACTCGGACGAGATCAAGCAGATTGTCAAAATCCGGCTGTCGACTGAGGGCGTTTCAGTCACGGATGGGGCAGTGGATAAGATTGCGGAGCACGGCGTTCGGATTTCACTGCGGTACTGTCTGCAGCTGCTGACGCCTGCCAGGTACGTACTATGTGCTTTTCTCAACAACTTTTTTTTTTTCTCACTTGTCTCCTTTCTTCTATTCTGCCTGAAAAAAGGACGCTTGGTCCATACTTGAAAGTCGGCATCATCCTTGTTTGCTCGAGTTTTGCTCGAGTTATCTGCAATTATGCCCCTGGATGGATTGGGATGGGGCCTCTATCTTGCTCTTTCTTTCGGGCCCAAGTCGAGTCTAGGTCTTGCCTTTAGCCTGTGACGGGCTCTGCGACTTGGACTTGAAGGGACGGACAATTTGTGCCCCCCTCCCCTCTTCTCTTATTGTCATTTTTTTCTCTCTCCTTGTCTCTCCTTCTCCCTAAGCCCATTGTCCATCTTGATTAGTTGGCTGTACTAACACCATCCTTACTAGCATCATCGCCAAGGCCAATGGGCGCACCCAAATTGATATCCAGGACGTGTCCGAGTGCGAGGATCTGTTCCTAGACGCGAGGCGCAGTGCGCAAATTCTGTCCAGCGAGACGGCGGCCGGTTATCTTGCCTGAAGCAAATACTAACAATGGCACAATAATGAACGGGAAGTCCTTTTTAATTCGTCGACTCTCTCCTCTCTCTCGCCCTCCTAAAATACGAGTCCTTCGATATAGACACAGCCAGTCACGAGCACTCATAAACATCAGCGAGAAGACCATTTCACCCAACACCTGTTTATCTAATCATGGAGGGGGCTTATTTTATTACTGCAGCGTGTCAAGAAGAAACAAATCAAAAATTTAGAATGTTCATGATCTCCCTTTAGTCTTAGACTCGGCCGGTACGGTACTGGTGCTGGGGCCGGTGCGTCTTTGGTTCGCACCACGCGTCAAAGTTTGCCTTGATGATGCTGTTTTTTTTCTGTCTCCTTTGCCTTCTTTTCCTCCTTGTTCTTCGCTTCGGAACTTTTATTTCGCCTTCTTCTTTGTGCTATTATTTGCCTAGCTCTTTGTCCTTGTTCTTTTCACCTACGCAAGGCGGTCTTTGCTTCACGAGGGATTGAGGCTAAACGTCCTGCTAAAACTCGAGCTAAAGGCTTGTTCGTTTTTAGTATAGCAAATATGAGAGAAGAAAAGTCGTCATCACAGGCCTCTTTGGAAGGAAGAGAAAAGACCGAGCCTGTAGATACAACGCGAGCTGAAGTGAATCATGGAGAGCAAAAAAAAGAAGAAAAAAAAGAGGATGCATGCAGGCAGTCTGTTCAGCCGCTGGATTGGTTAGTTAGCGGCGCTAGCTAGTGGCTAGCAGTAGCTCTATAGGCCTGCTGCCTTGTAATATAGGTCCTGCAACCGCTACAGGCTCGGCGTCCAGGGGGGAAAGAGGGGACCTTCCATAGCGTGCGCCATAATGCCATAGTGTCCATAGTCTTCCTCTTCTCGTATGGTGATCCAAGTCTTTGTTCACTCCTGCACTTTCTCCTTGTCCTTTTGTCCCTACTACCCACTGGCATCCTCTCTGCTGCCTTTCCTGGACTCTGTTTGGCCTGAAACACATTGTCGTTTGGCCCATCTTACAAGCCTGGAACTCGTGCTGAGCCCGGTGAAGCCGAGAAAGACGATGAGAGGGCAGGGCGCTAAATCTGGAGAGAGACGAGGCCCCAAGAATAAAGTACAATTGACACTGGGCGCAGTACTCATAGGCACATATCTGCTAAAAGGCACCCACATAGAGCACGTGAGCGGGTGGGACAGAAGGCACCCATGTACTTTGCTGGCTGGTCGAGATGTACCAGTACTTGCTTGAGTGTGTATTTGTGCGCTCGCAGCCGTCTAAAATTGCAACTGCCCCTTTTCCGGCGGGTGACTCAGATCGGTTGGTCTCTGGCAAGCAAACCCAACCCGCCTCAAAGAAAGGGCAAAAGACAGAAACAGAGGAGAGGAGAGGAGCGGAAAGAAAAGTCGAGACTGGTGTCAAGGACTGAAAACTGCAAATTCAGAGCAATTCTTCGTCGGGTAGGACAAAACAAGGGTGAAAAAGGAGCAAAAAAAGTGAGAGACACACAAACAGGATTGACTCCAAAAGGAAAAGACTCCACTCGCGTGCATATTGTCTGTGATACTTTCCATGCATGTACCTGCAAACAAAACAACCAGAGCAAAGGCAAGCTGCAAAAATTAAGCAGAAAAAAAGAGGATACTTGAAACCGGGATCTTTCAAGGGTTGCAGGGCGTACAAACCAGCCCATAAAGTGGGTAATTTAATCCCCAGGCCCTAACCCTACAGAAAGCATCACGACGTCAGTCGATAGAGGTAGTCACCTGCTGGACGGAAAAAGACTAGGCGGTGAGCCTGGAATCAACACAAATCCGAGCTGGAATGGAGACCATGTTCTTGGATGCACATTGAGCGTGAGATGATGTCAAGCCCCCTTTCTCTCTATTTTCCCTTGGATCATAGGGCCCGGCTGTTTCTTTTCTCGCTTTCTTTTCTCTTGGTGGTCTTGTTCGCACCAAATGCATCCGGAAAAAAAAGAATAGTCAAGCATTTGGAGTCTTGAGACCAAAACTAGGCAGTCGAGCGCGAGACCCATAGAGCACAAGGGGCTAGACTAGAGCCTAAAGAGGCTAAGAGAAGGCCGGACCAAACAAAACAGGAGGACTTGCAGTGAGAAACTTGCTGTTGGCAGGTGGGAATACCCCGGGCTTGTCCACTAAAGCCAGCTGATTCGACCGGATCAGACACATGCTCATATGGCTTATTCTAGTCCGTTCGTTGGAGTCCAAAGGGCCTCTCGCTACTCCTGTCACTGGCCTTGTTCACATCCTTAAACGAACGGCAAGAGCAAAAGGTCTTGTTCCCAGCTTAGTGCTGATGCAGGCAGCACTCCGAGGGGCGATATCGCTTTTGGGCTTCTCATGGGGCTATAGGAGGAAGAAGGCCAGAGGACAATGCTCTGTTCCAGGGCCAGGATAACCGTATTGTTAGGGAGAGGAATGGGACGAGGGCCTTGGCTCGTCTACCCACTAGCAACCTGCAGCTGATGATAATGCAACTACATGGAAGATAACACAGTAGGAGGGAAAGGAAAAAAAGGGAAGAGGAGGAGGAGGAAGAGTGCCTGGACTCGCTAGACTGAAGGCTCAATAACTGCGTTTGAGGGATACAAGATAGACAAGAAAGAATCAATATAGCGTGACATCGGGGCAGCAGCAAAAACATCACAAACAAGAAAACTCTGCTTGCGGCCTAATTAAAGATGCAAATGGCCATCGACATCTGCTGGCTGTCTAAATTCTATCAGCCCTTTTTAGGGGGTGGGGGAAAGCTGAGTTTGTTTAGAGCAAATAAGAGAGAAAAGGAACGAACGAAGGGGGGGGGGGG
>NETT01000191.1:2770-19130 GCA_003449175.1 Ceratocystis smalleyi
GGGGGGGGCAGGCAAAATTCAGATTAGTCATCCTAAGCGATGGCGGGGCAGTTTTTCCAGGTGAAGAAGCTTCCTTCCAAGAAAGAGCTTTAAGCGCTAACCCAAGCTAACCCTGGCCCTAAACCAAGAGAAATAACAAGTAGATACAGGTGCATATTGTTTACCAGTTTATCATCATTTAATTCATTCTATTGCGATTATCTTTGCCATGAGCACTTCTATACTTTTGCTCGGGCGGCCATAACCTTATCTTTAGCCCTCCCAAACCCTAACCAAAATCAAAATCTCCAACTTTACTACAGCATCAAATCATAAAAGTCTAAATCTATGAGCGGGACAGCAGCGAAGTGCCAGTCATGTCGTCGGGAATGGGCAAGCCCATAGCGGCCAGAATGGTAGGAGCAACATCTCCCAGAACACCATCGCCGGTCAGCTTCCAGCCCTCAGGAGCGTTGGCCATGATGAAGGGGACCAAGTTGGTGGTATGGGAAGTCTTGGGCTTGCCATCAGGGAACTTCATCTCCTCGGCATTGCCGTGGTCAGCAGTGATGAACAGGATGTAGTTGTTCTTCTTGCAGGCCTCATAAATCTTGCCAATGGCCTTGTCAGTAGCAGCGACAGCAACAACAGCAGCGTCGTAGACGCCAGTGTGGCCAACCATGTCAGGGGGGGCAAAGTTGTTCATGACGAAAGGGAATTCTTGTTCCGAAAGGCGCTTAGCAACCTGGTTGGCAACGCCATCGGCGCTCATCTCAGGGGCCTGGTCATAAGTGGCAACGGACTTGTTAGAGGGAACCAAGTCCTGAGTAGTATCACGCTCCTCCAAGTGGAACTGCTTCTCAACGCCACCATTAAAGAAGAAGGTGACATGGGCGTACTTCTCGGTCTCGGCAATATGGACCTGCTTGACCTCCTGCTTGCCCAGCCACTCAGCCAGAACGTTGTCCATACGCTGGGGAGCAAAAGCGACGGGGAAGGGGTAATCGGCCTTGTACTGGGTCATGGTAACCAGGCGAGCAATCTTCGGGATCTTGAAGTCAGGCATGACCGAGGTGTCAACGCCACCCAGAACCTGGGTGATCTGGCGGGCACGGTCAGACCGGTAGTTGAAGAAGAAGACGGAGTCATCATCTACAGAAGTTGTTAATTAGACGTACTCTTTATGCCGACAAGATCAGCGCTAAGACTTACCTTTGATACGAGCCTCGTCGCCGCCCATGATAATGGGCTTCAGGAACTCATCACGGTCCTTGTCGCCACCCTTGGCGTAGACATCCTTAATAGCCTGGACGGCATCAGTGGCTGCAGTGCCCTTGCTGTAGCACATACCTTGAAGGGCAAGCTCAACTCTCTCCCAGCGCTTATCACGGTCCATGGCGTAGTAGCGACCAACAATGGTGGCAATCTCACCCAGGCCAAGCTCTTTGATGAAGGCAACCAGCTCCTCAAAGTAGCCAGCACCAGACTTGGGGTCAGTGTCACGACCATCGCCAAAGCCATGAATGTAAACCTTGGGGATATTCATCTTCTTGGCAGCCTTGAGTAGAGCATACAGGTGGGTTTGCTTGGCATGGACACCACCGTGAGACACCAGGCCGCAGAGGTGCAGACGGCCGTTACCCTTGAGCACGGCATCAAAAGTCTCGCGGATAACAGTGTTATCAAGAAGCTCGTCCTTCTTGATGGTAAGGTCGATACGCACAACGTCCTGCCAGACAACGCGGCCGGCACCGATGTTCAGGTAACCAACCTCGGAGTTACCCATCAGACCCTCAGGAAGACCGACGGCCAGCGAAGAGGCATCCAGCTTCTGGTAGCCGGTAGCACTCTGAGCGAAGGAATCCATCACGGGGGTCTCGGCAGCGGCAATGGCATCGCCGTCCTTAGGAGAGGTAGCCGAAGCAATACCCCAACCGTCAATAACGACTAAAGGAGCGCAAAAGCATAAAAATTAGCCAGGCAAGCTCAAGGTAGGCGAGGATGTAGAGAAGGGTGAGGAGAATGTCCGGCGAAGAGCGTCGGCGCACGCCAGACGGAACGTCTAAAGGCCTGGGGGATTGTGCATCTGAAGACAACTCAGGGTTTGAAGCTCTAGAAGACGGAATGCGGCGATAGAGAGGGGGAGCGGCGGAAGAAGCCCTGGCTGCGGGGCGTTGGGAGGCTAAGCGGAGGGATACCGGAGAAGTATTCCTAGGAAGGGGAGGAGGGGGGGGACGGGGAGGAGGAGAAGAGGAAGGAGAAGACATAGATAGGGAGGAGAAGCTATGGAACCAACGGTAGAGGAAGGAAATTTAGCTGTGATATGGGCAGATGGAGATAGAGACGTACCGAGGCAAGCTTTGTGATCGGGGACAGTCATAACGAGGAATATGGGGGGAAAAAAAGGAGAAAAAAAGTAAGGTCGTGATATACGAGACTGACTCAAAAGGAAGGTTCAAGCGCACAAAACCCTTTTGAAAAAAAAGAAGAAGGCTTGATCAGGATTGGATCGCGATGCAGGAAGAGAAAGAAGAAAACAGGAAGGGAAAGAGGAGACGCAGGCTACTATTAAATGGATCTGGGACCAAACGGGGTTCTTGCGAAAGTGGGATGGTGGTCTTATTTACTGAGGTCACTTTTTTTCTTTTTCGTTTCATACTAACACGCAGTGGGCTGCGGTGGACGGACGTAGAAACGGTGCAAAACGACAGGGAAGGAAGGCGGGGTTATAATGGCAAGCACAAACTGAGCTCCTACCGACAGTAGACGTAAAATATATTCAACTCAACTCAGCTCCTGCCGAGCTTGTTTTGGTTCTTGCCGTCTTTTCCTCTTCGGCTTGTCTTGTGTACAGAAGAAATTTTCAAGTCTTCGAAGAAGCTACCGCAAAGAGCATTGTGTTTTTCTCTTCTTCTTGGTTCCCGAATTCACACAGCTACCCAACATCCGCTTCATTTGCGGCGTTTTGAAGCTACAGTTGGATGCTTATCTACCGGCGAAATTTTCGGTAGAAACGTAGTTACGAAGGAACAAGCTTCAATATCACTATCTGCTAAACGGGGGGATGTATGATTTTTAAAGGCACTGTGCAGGCTTCGGGCCTTGCTGGGAGCCGCTGATCGAGCATCGGAACACAATTAAAACGCCGCAAAAATAGCGAGACGCAGTTTGATATAGGACCAAACAGAAGAGAAAGAAACTACTAGGTAGGTAATTGCAGCTGCATATTCATGCGTGCATACGCAGCATTAAACCCTCAAATCTGTATTGCCCATACTCGCCGACTCCATATATGCATAAACCAGCCTGCTGGCAGCTGTCAGCCGAGTCGTCAGATGGCCCCACTTATTTTCGCCTACGCAAAGCCAGCCGTCAAGCTTGCTTCCTGCATATCCATGGTTTTGTCGTCCTCAGCCCCCGTCGTCAGATAATCAATTGTCTAGAAGCATCATTCAAAAATTGCCCCAGTTTAATTTAAATATTTCGGTCCGCTAGCCTTGCACAGCGCAGCAGACGCCTGATATCCTCTCAGCCTTGCTTCACGGTAGCTTCTCACAACACTCAAACACGATACAGTACCATGTCCTCAAGATCCAGCCAGCCGCAACAACAGCCACAGCAGCATCCCATGGCACTGCCCGAGACTCTGTCCCCAGACTTTCTCGATACAGTATCCGATCTTGCTGTGACTTTGGAGCGCCTACAGTCCATCCTCAACCCTCACGCTGACCCCTCTCTGCCCAATAACCCGTCCGGCCAAGACTCCGTCGACCCCGATGCCCCCAAGCCGATTCTCGCCAAAGACTTGCCCACAGCCACCGACCCTCTGAAGCACAAGCTAAAGAAGGCACGCACACAGGTCATGCTGTTACCAGACATGAACCGAACTATTGAAGATCAGCAGGAGGAGATTGCTGATCTCGAAAAGCGCATTCGCAAACAACAACAAATTCTGGAGAAGCTCAAGGCTGGCGGTGCCGACATTGTCTCGGAATCTCAACAGCAGGATTCTTAATAAATAGGCAGCCATTAATAATCCATCGCCGGACTGCGTAAATCCTAGGATTACATGCCTACCATGATTTGACGCGGCCAAGTAGCACCGCTGGTTCAGACGATGAATCGGCTTCAATATCCTTCCACACGTCGTCTTCAATTGCTTTCTCCTTTGGCAGCACAGACCAGTTTGGGCTGGCGTCAGCCCGCAGCCACTTGAAGTCGTCTACTTGGTTCCATTGGTTTGCACCAAGAAGGTCCCCTGGCGCCTTGTAGTACATAATTTGTTAGCCCAAGGAGATAGACCCAGACCCCGAGACTGAAAGTGCCACTACTCACATAGTACGCTGTTACTGGTGCAAATCTGAGCCCAGAGCAATTCTCAATAATAGGTCTGCTGCCGCAATGCAAGTATATGTCCACATTATGACACTCATGAATCCGGATTTGCCGGGCCACAATCACCAACACTGAGTCGCGAACGGCCGTTATATGCACAGGACCCGCCACTGTGCCTGATATAACCAGGGAGCTGTTGATGTTCTTCATTGCGAACCCTGCAAATGGCCTTCCGCCGTGTGTGGCTCCAGACATATCAACAACACAATCCACCACGTCGGTCAAACGACCGGCAGCTGTTGCCGCTGCTGCAGTTTCCGGCAGTGAAATTCGCACATTCGAGTGGTGTGTGAGAGACACTTCCTTCACAGATGAGAAACTGGGTCTGTGGACCCGTGATTTCTGTGCTTTTATTTCGCAGCTGTAGTCCTTTTCTGGGCTAACAACACCGTTGGTTCTGCCATGACCAATGGCATTAGGCGAGGAGTCCTGTGTTTGTGGCAGCAGTTGTGACTGTGGTTGTGGCTGTGGCTGTGGCTGTGGCTGTGATTGTGACTCTGATCGCTGTGTTGACGCGGAGGCATGTGTAGTAGTTAGTTTTCGTGTGTCAGTTGCGCATGGTCCATTAGAACGAGATGGGGCAGCGCTACGGCGGAATTGGAAGCGCGGCTTGGGCGCGGCCTTCTCGGTGGCAGCGTTGACCTTGGCGGTGACTGTTTTAAGGGCCTATATATACCGAATACATTAGAACTGTTTTCCCAAGTGCCCAGTGTCCCATGCGGCATAGAAGCACAGATATACACTACATATCGTTGCCCCTAATCACCATCAGACTAGGAGACTGCGAGCCGTACATACTTCGTTGTAATTCCGCTGATCATACCGCGGCAAGCGCACCGAGGCATCTGCCAGCTCGCGCGTAAGCTGTGAGATTCCAGCACGGATTGCGTCGGCCTTCTGGTTACGCTGCTCAGCAGTCTGAGCAGTCGAGACGCCGGCAATTCTTTCCTCCAGGCCTTGTATATAAGTGTTAGAGAGGCTTTATCGTTGATGCATATGTGCTAGGAAATAGTACCGGCTATGGCTGTCTGGAAGTGCTTGTAGAATTGGTCATTGTCTAGTTCTAGATCCATGTTAACAAAGAATGGAAATGGCTCGTCTTCGACTATTGTTGCCACATGTTGTTCCGTGTTGACAGTACACCATTTTTGGTTCGATTTTCTAGACGTCCTATGGAGGCTCGGCCGTGACGTTGAGGAAGTGGGGTACAACTCGTAACCCTTATAAATAATAGGCCAAGTCAAGACCCTAAGCAAGGCAAAACCTCCATATCATAGCCTTCTTATTTTTGTCTTCAGCATATTTATTACTACATTTCAAGGCGCCATGGCATCTCAATTATTAGTGCCAGACTTTGTGCCGCTTTGAATTCCCGGAGGATGAGCCCCATTTTCTCGTACCATACCCACCGTTCCTACTATGCAACGGCTGGGCTAGGGGGGCGTTGAGTGATTGCCAGATATCCCAGATTCCAGCACGTTGTGCTGGGAGCATGCTGTACTGTAGACTGTACAAATTCTTACGGTCGATCGGCGGCACAAAGCGTCCAGTAAGGAGGCACAATAGAACCCGGAGCGACAGATAATGCTTACGTATCCGTTGCGCCATGTGGGAGTATTGCTGAAACATGTCCTTGAAGCTGAGGGGGATTGGCTGTAGATAGGGACTGTTAGCTTATAGGAGCCGCAGAGAGCGTGGAAAATGCAGAGGCGCTTACTTGGAGGTATATGATGGAGGTTGGTGGGATATCATGCGTTTTATCATCGTCCGACTCCGCGGCTTCGTCTGGATAATAGTCTTCAATATCGTGGAGTTCAAACCGGATTCCACCCGGAAGGCGCTTCGGGTCTTTGATTCGGAGCATTATGGCAAAAAGCGGGAAATGGTTGAGACAGGACAAAAGTGAGTCAAACACCGCCTTTAGCGATATGATGACCATGCGTGCTACAGCGAAGTTGAGATAGAAGACTACAACTGTAGGTAGGAGAAAGAAAAGGAGGGTGAACAGAATAGTGCCGACGAGCAGCTGGTCCAGATCGTAATCACAGGAATCGATGCGATCGCGTAGCACATTGTGTTTCTTGCCTCGAAATAAGTGAAAGAGGGACATGAGAATGGTCAACTGCCAATTGAAGATGCGGGCAGACGCCAAATAAAAGGAGTAGATGTGGATGGTGAGGCCGGAAAGAAGATCCGAGAACATGGCAATGGGCATGCTGGCGCCGGCAAAGCTGGAAAAGCCTATGAACCATATGATGTGAGGTAGAACTGGATGAAGCATATTGATGCAGCCTAGAATAGGAATGGTTAGTCGTTGCAACCAAGGACATGTTAAACAGCCGATGGCACACATTGAGGATGGTATTGATTACTTACTAGCCCAATAGTCAATTACCCAGAGAAATAGGTCGCCCAGAAAGGCAGCAAGCTCGTTGTTCAGTTTTAGCCCGGCCGGCCACCCCATGAGCCACGAAATGCTGCGCTGTAGAGCAAGGACTGTATACATGTCCAGCAGATGGCTAATTTGATTTGCTACGCGCTCACAGTGCTCAATGATGTACGAGCCAATGGCCATGCCAATAATAACATCGTTTGCAACTAGCCAGAGACTGTTGAAAAAGCGTATGTAGTCCGGGTGGCTTGTAGTGACACTGGCCCAGTCCTGTTTTCGCTGGCGCAACATGGTGTTTTGTGTAGGCCAGTAGCAGAACTGCTGTAGGCGTATTTCCACCTGTTGGGCCGTGGCAGAGAGATCTTTGAGGGCCGCATAGCCCGGGCGGGCTCGAAATTCCAGGAGTTGGAGGAGCATCTCGGCAGCGATTCTATGACCCATGATGAACAAGACAAAAACCTGGCGGATAACTGGAAGAATATATTTGAGGACGATATCGCAGACGCAGCTTAGAACAATATTCTTGGCAGATGTCGCCGATTCTGCCATTCTTTCTGATATGCTCAGGCTTCTTTTTGGACGGGTGCCTATCATGGAAGCATTCTTTTGGAGGAGCGTCTCGAGCTCCCACGAACAATTTATTTGATTAACAATTAGGGGTAGGGCCATCTCTTTGGCAGTACGCGTGCGCATAGTGATGGTGTGGTCTTTCATCCGTTGAATAAGGCGCTTCTTGTGAGCTCTCAAAAGATGTTCCTGTTTGTCGTCTTCGTCCTCATTCTCGTCTTCAGCGGGATAGTCGACGGCGTTTTTATCAGCCAAGGCCAAGGATATGGGCTTTAATGAAATGTACTGCATCTTGCTTGGTATGGGCCGATCGAAAAGAATAATTTGGATACTGGAGACCGTCGGGCATTGGATTCGCGGCACTCGGACGTTGGGATTGATGGCGGCATAGATCCACGAAGGATCGGAGTCGGTGAGAGTAGAAGGTTGCGGCTGGTTGGCGAGGCCAAGCGTCCGCATGGAGTTGCGGCCACATAACTCGAATATTCGGCTCACAGGGTGAGGCGCATAGCGAAAGAGGCTATTAGACTTGAAGTGAGACTCGACAGCACGGGGCTAAGTAACAGCAAGCGAAGTACAGTGTGTTAGCTGACAGCATATGGGGGGAGGGGGTGGTCAAGGAGTTGCAGCGACGTACATCTGGCACATCGAGAATAGCGACAACGAACATGTCGCGTTCCGAGTTCTTCCATCCCACTATGACACCAGGAAAAGAAGATCTTGGGATGTCTGCGGGCCAGAAGATGCGCATCAAGCCATCGCGAATGGGAGAAGGCATGGCCGTCGGGAGTATACGCCGAGGGGAGAGGGAGAGAGAAAGCAAGGGGGAAGAGTGTCGAAGACAGGAAATGTCAAAAGAAGGTTAGAGAGCCACGACGGCGAAGCTGCTCTCGGCCTGATACACCACATTCAGGGTTTCGAGGATGCTATATAGCCGAGAAGAGAAAGGGTTAGAAGAGGAGGGCCGCAGGACAAAGGAGCAAGACGACCATCGAGACTAACTTCGTAGGATTCTTTGGATGCCAGAATTGCTATAGGCACAAACAGCACAAGAAACAAAAAAGAGAGCCCCAGAAAACACTTGGCTGCGCGAGTCTTGAAAGAGAGGGGTAGCTTTGTTAGAGGTTACATGCTAGCACAGAGAGCCCCAAGGGCGAGAGGAGATGGAGGAAAGCAATAGAGAAGGGAGACTAACAACAACGCCGTATTCCCAGGCAAAAACAGCCAACTCATACAATCGAGTCACTAGATCCCAGCGTGCAGTAGTATAGCCAGCAACAAAGATGCCGAAAGTCACGACGGAGAAGGCGTGCATAGAGTCGTTGTCGTCGTGGGGATTTTCTTGGTCGTCTTCGTTAATGATCGGCCGGGTCAGTAGTAGAAGAGATGTCTAAATAGCATTGCAAGCCTCTACAAAGCGTGGCGGCAGATCGTGATCTATAGCGAGAGGCGCTAGACTTCGTAGTGGTTGTGGACGGTGGGAGTTGCGCCGGGCCGTCTCTTGTCGCTTGGGGGCTGTTGGTTTGTTGGTTGTATGCAGCGCACACTGGAGCTTTGGTCAGGCCAAGTTTTGAAGCTTCAGACCCTTGCGGGCAGGCAGTTAGGGTTTGTTGAGACGGCTTTGGACTTGATCGACTTGAGAATAGAAGGGCCGGATTTGCAGATCGCGCTGTATGAAAGGCAATACAGACAAATGGAAAGGAGCATTTGAATACTGAGCAATGGGCCAAAGCTGGCGGTGTTCACGGCTGATGCTATTAGGCCGCTGTTTCTTGAACCATCCGTCGTCACGTGACTAGGGATTTGTGAATACAGCACCGCACCGCTCTAACTATCACTAGTGCTAACATCAAGAAGACTGCATCTAGGACTGCGAAGAAAAAAGAACGGGCATGGTGTAGGCATTGGCTTGATTTCGTACGTCAACTGCAGCTAATAAGCCAGATCTGTGTCCGAATAGTGGGATAAAACACATCTTCTTCCGAGCTGCATTGTGGTGTCTTATCCCTCTACTTGCGATGGCCACTCAAATAATGCCCTTGAGTCAAATGTGGCTGAGCTGAGGGCCTAGTCCCTACGTATATTGACCCTCGGCTGCCTGAATTCTGGTGTTCAAATTGATGCAAAACGTTACGCAGGAATGGTATATATTTTGCCAATGAACGCTTGCCATGGTGAGCGACGGCGAAGGGTAGTCCTGCGTTGGCCGGCATGCACGCTTCTTGGAACTTGTCTCTTCGTACTGCCTGGGCCAGGGGACGGACGCAGGCTGAAGCTGGCCAAGGGCAAGTCTATGCCAGGGTCTATGCTTGCTTCTGAGCTGACTGGATGCATGTCATCTACCAATAGTGGTCATCGGGGCTTTCCATCCCGGCAATGCATTTCTGGCTCCAGGTTGGGTGGCCAATGGAGAGAGATGTCACCAGATAGAGCAGAAGGGCGCGACCCGTGGTCTTCTTGGGGCCAACAAGCGAATACAGAAAGGACACAGCTTCAACCAAGGCACTGTAGCGGCTGCCCTGGGGGTAGGTGCTGGACAGTAGTGCACCACCACCAGCTGTGTAGACTTGTTGGCTCGCAGATTGGAGTTGCTTTGGGAACACGGGGATATCACTGGCAGGGCCATCCATATGCATGGGATAGCTGAGACTAGCCAACAGAGTCAAGGCCATCGAGGGGATCAGTCCAGGACATGACAGGGTCGCACGTGGCGCCGTGTTCTTCTGTCGGGAAAGGAGGGAGTTAAATATGGTGGGCAGACAAGACCCGCTTCACTTATGGTAGATCAGACGCCGAAGACATAGTGTGAAGTCGGAAGGGCAAGCACAGGCGTTGAATCGAACAGCGTGTGCATCTATACATCAAGTAGATCAAAGTACAATTAAGCGCCATCTATGTGCATGGAACCGCGGCTATCGCGGCTATGTCATGAGAAGACTTCCAGGTTATCCTACAGGTTGTTAGCACTACAATAATGGGCAGAGAACAGGCGGTATAAAGTCGAGCAAAAACACAACAGCGGGGAAAGCAAGATTTGCAGTATCTGGGTGAACTCACACTTCCGGTTCAGATACGTGCTGTCGTTTTCTTTGTTATCCTCACGCGCATCTTCCAGCAGCTTGTCGATTCCACGCTCCTTGAGCGCCACCTACAGAGCCAAAAGGATCCTCAGTTAGCAAGCCGGCTTAAAGCTAGCACTGGTAAAAGCTCTGGCATCACCCACCGTTAAACAGCTGCGGTACTGGTTAAACAGCGCTAGGCACTGTGTGTTTTCAGAGCGCTCGCCCCGCAGATACTCTAGAACAGGATTAGAACACGGGCTACAGGGGGTTTGCCAGGCCTATAGAGGCTAATAAGGCCCGTACTCTCACTATACCACTTCAAAAAGCAGGTATCATACTGCCTGGCATCTAGTTAGCATAGCTGTGTGTAGGACGTGGCCAGTGACGCTCTACCCGGGAGATAGCGACTCACTCCTTGATTTCATTACACTCGGGCGCAAGAGATGCCGACATGATGGACTTGTTGTGTCGCGGAAAATTGAGGATGTTTCAATGGAGGATACCAGAGAGATGTCAGCTTGAAGGTTGAACTGATCACGCACCTCATGGCAGCTGTCGGGCACATAGTCGCCAGCTGCCACCAGCCTAGGCCAGACACCTTGTTATCGATAAGGAATCCTTGCCCAGAAATTCTCGCCGGGCTCTGCTCTCTCGGCATGGCTATCGAACGCTCGTACAAACCAAGTCAGACAGCACTTTCAAGTCGATTTTAAATACAAGCGGTGCTCTATCTTTATCGGAACACATCGCAACCTCGCTATCCCACCCCTATCGCCTCCAGTCATCCATCATGGATGCTCCCCCGGATTTCCAGACGCTGAAGGAGAGCGTGCAGAGTGCCCTGGTCGCCACGGTCAAGACCGTGAATCGCCTTGCTGCTGAGGATTTAGACTTTCAGAAGACTGCAAATCCGGCGACGGGCAAGAGACTCGAGCGCAGTGTCGGTCGAATTTTGGCACTGTCGCAAAAGGTTCTCAAGGCTGAGGCCAAGTCCGTCGGGACACAGGCACCGCGCATTACGGATACTGATGATCTCGAGCTGAACTGGAGCAAGATCGTTGATGTTATCGATTGTATTTTTGAAAAGGCCGATTCTGCCCTCGATGAGTGTACAGGCCTGGCCAAGCGTCGCGATTTAGGCCATTCTGAAAATGTAAGCACACCAGCCTCGGCTACACCTCCCTGGCGCTGGGGAAAGACAAGCATAAAACAATACAACCCCCCAGGTCGTGATCACTGCCTCGCCGCTAACACAGGCTCTTTCTCCTTTCGCATAGGCCGCCTCCAAAAAGTCCGCCTCTCTTCAAGCAAACCTGCGGAACGCCAATATCCGCAAGCCTCAACTCAGTTTTGAAGTCCAGCCCGACACCCAGTCCCAATCACCATGGAAGCCAATTCTCACCAAGAAACCCCACGCTACGGTTCCCCTGGAAGAGAGCCTTGTGCTTGCCGACTACAACGGCTCCATGGAGTGGCGTCATCCTTACGAGACCGAGATTCTCAAATCCGAGTTCCCCGATCGCGCATTCCAACATGCCGAGCCCACGCCCTACAAGCCCCTGGAGACAACACAGGCCACATGGGTCGGCACGTACGAGGAGGTTTTGGAAATGTTGGAGGAGCTGAAGAAGGCCGACGAGATTGCGGTCGATCTCGAGCATCACGATTACCGCACATACATTGGGCTGACTTGCCTAATGCAAATCAGCACCCGCACACACGACTGGATCGTTGACACTCTCCAGCCTTGGAGACACAAGCTAGAAGTCCTCAACGAGGTCTTTGCCGACCCTCGCATAATCAAGGTCCTCCATGGCGCCCATATGGATGTGCAATGGCTGCAGCGCGACCTCGGCTTATATCTCAATAGTTATTTTGACACCTACTACGCCTGCGAGGTGCTAGGCTACCCACAACGCAGTCTTGCCTACCTGCTCAAGAAGTTTGCTAGCTTTGATGCCGACAAGAAATACCAGCTGGCCGACTGGAGAAGGCGGCCGATACCGAATGAAATGATGTTCTATGCTCAGTCCGACACGCACTTCCTTTTATATATTTACGACATGATGCGCAACGAGCTCATTGAGCACTCTGACAACTCCAGAGCCGACATGAATCTTATGCGCGAGGTCATCCGCAAGTCCAAGGAGAGAGCCCTAACCCGCTACGACCAACTCACCTTTGACCCATCAACAGGCAATGGCAATCGCGGATGGCTGAATTCCATACTACGCCAGATGTGGCCCATGAACGGCTCGCAGTTTGCCGTTTACCGGGCGCTCTGGGAGTGGCGCGATAAAAAGGCACGTGACTGCGATGAGAACCCCGCGTATGTCTTGTCTAACCAGGCCCTCAGCGACATTGCGCGCGATGTCCCGGATGAGAGATCGGCTTTTGAGGCGCTTGTCCCGCGGCGTGCCAGTATTGCACGGGAATCGCTGTCGGACCTGTGGCTTCTCGTGCAGGACGCTGCCAAGAGGGGCGAGAGCGGGCCTACGCTGATGCAGTTTATCAACTCCACAGAAAGGAAGGTGGACAGCCGGACAGTGGGCAGTGCGGGCCTCGGTCTCGATGCCAAGCGCGACGAAGAATTTACCGGATCCCGACTCGATGTTTCCCAGCTCTTTGGCGATATGCTGCTTAGTAGTTCCTGGGAAGGTGCCGAAGAAACTGGTACACTCGACGACTTTATTCAGCTGCCGTGGCAGCGACTACATCCGGATATGCTTTCCATCATGAACGAGCAGACACGCGTGGCCATGCAGCAGGAAGAAAACAAGAGGCTTTCCGACGAAGTCATCCATGTTAGTTCGACAACCACCCCTGTTAAGCCCAAAGACGTCGAGTTCACTCTCAAGGCTGGCATGAAACGCAAGGCGCCCGAGCCTCATGCTACCGCCGGAGAGCATGTTGAGTCTCCCGCAGTAGACGGAGCCGAAGCCGCCCAGGAAGGTGCTCGCAATGCCAGCGAGGACGACAGGCAAGGCGATGATGAAAGCTCAATTGCCCAGCGCAAGCGTGCCAAGAAGCTAGCGCGCAAGGCGGCGCAACGCGAGAAGCTCAAGGCGGCGCGGGGCATGGGCGAAGGTGAAGGAGAGGTGGAGGGAGGGGGGGATGAGGATCAGGACAAGAAGGAAGATGAAGATGAGGAGATCTTTGATTACGACACGGCCAAGTCGGTCATGTATGGCAGTGTGGACAAGACAGTCGAGTCGCACAAGAAGTCGTTTGATCCTTATGCCAAGGCTAGTCTAGACCGACCTATCAAGGGTGCGCGTCGGGCACCGCCAATGAAAGGCGGGCGGTCGTTAACGTTCCGGAAATGAGCGAGAGGCTGCGGGTATGGAAGATGGGGCTGAGTTGTATGCTGCTTTTGCTTATTTCCTATAAAAAGGGTCTTGATTAGGGTCGACTTTGTTTTATATCACACTGTGCTAGGAGCTGTTTTAAGTCGGGCAGTGCAAATGCTGTTGTGTCTACTTGCGATCTTGTGAGTGTGTCTGTGTCTGCGTGCCCATGTCCTTATCTGTGCATATGTATCTCTTGTTTCTATGTGCGTACAACATGTGCTTAAGGCGCATCATCAGGACATTCCTCCATCAGCGACAGGGTACGAAGTGAACTAATGCCCATGTTTCTTCTGTTTAACGCAGTACGCAGAAGACCGCCGTTCTCCTTTACAGAATCCCACCTTGTATTGCACGGAGCGGAAACGATGAATACCTACCTAGGAGCTCTTCTATTCTGGGACCTACGATCCGTGGCGGGCAAGGCGGCCTAGTCTCTCACACTACTATACATATATAAAGACAGCACGGCAAGGGCTCTGTTGTTAGTCTTGCCTTCTTTTCTCTCACCGAACTCCCGATTTACTGGTGGCAGGAAGCTTGATAGTGGTTCCTACGTCGAGGTGGCTACAGCTCCAACGAAAAACATGAGACTGGACCATGACCAAGACGACTAATGGGTACGGCAGGGCTGAAGAGGAGCAGACGCCGCTTGAAGAATGGTGTGCTAGCAGTGACAACTATACTGCTACTACTTGGGCCAACACCGCAGGCATCAAAAGGGAATTCAGGTGTACGTGATAGACGATGAAAAGCGATACCAACTGCAATGCAAGCATTACCACCAAGATCCATGCTAGCAAAAGAAAACGGCCTGTAGAGCCAATGAACAAAGGAAATGTAAGCCCGCCGTGAAGCCATATCACAAAATAGAAGAACCAACAAACCCGATACCAAAGCATAGCAGCACACGCTCGCACAACCGTGAGATGCACACCGCACCCACCCACCTACCAAATGCCATATCCTCTCCATCTATATCCCGACTCCATCGTAATATCTACTCTATCTTGCCTTACTCGTCTTCCTTTTCCTCCGGCTGCACCAGCTCCACCACAACACCCCTCTCGCTCTTTTCACCTAGGCTCTTGATGGTGTATTTCCCACCCAGGACCAGGTCCTTGGCAACCAGCTCGCGCGTGCGACCCAGGGATTCGATATCGGAAATGCGCTGGATGGTCTTTTCCAAATGGTCCCGGAAGCCAGGCTGGGAGCAGATCTCGCGGAAGGCGCGGTGCATGGGAACGCTGCTAGCACGTACTTCGGCGGTTGTCGAGACAATGGCAAACAGGTTCTGGCGATCTAGGTTGCGAATAAAGTCACAGCGTGTCATGATCTCCTGGGCAACGTGGAACGGGTAAGATGGCAGCAAGTGTCCGCTCTCCTCGTCATATGTGCATTCCATCTCAGACTCCTTGTCGACTAGCGCCAGCGCCAGACTCATGGCAGCTGCAGCCCATTTCTGCTGGTCCATGACGTCATCGTCCATTTCGGAGCCGAGAATCCAGCACTGGTTCAGAAACCAGCGCTTCTCCGAGTCCTTGATCTGGTCGCACGTGGCTAGCATGTCACTGCTCTTGGCCACGCGGTTGATGAAGGCTAGCCGACCGCCGATGCGGTTGTAGATCTCCTCTAGCATGGTGGGCTCGATAGGCTGGCCAAAGTGGCGTATGCGGAAGGCCTGCAGTGCCTTCATGGCCTTTTTCTTGTCAAGATCGGTGATAGAGAGTACCTCCATGCGGGTAGCTAGCAACTTGAGGCGCTCATAAACCCAGTAGTCGTCGCTGTTGAAGATCATGGTAACCAAGTTAGAGGCTGCCCACTGCTCAGCACGCTGTTGCAGTAGCTCGATCAGATCCTTGCCATCGTCATTGTCGCGAATCAGATGCATCTGGTTGATTATGAGAATTAGCGGCTTGTGATGCTGGGAGCGGTGCTGCAAAGCCACCTTTTCCAGCTTGTTGAAGGCACGTTCAATGTCGAGAAGGGCTGTGCTGTCTCGAGGCCCGCGCTCGCTGAAATAGCCGCCAATGTAGTCCTCATGGAACTCGAAATCTAGGGCCTTGCCTAGACGGATGCGCATGATTTCGAGGTCTGAGTGAGACTCCAGCATGGCAACACCGAGGCCGTCGATTTTCCGCATGGACTCGAGCAGCATACTGCTCTTGCCAGTGCCCTTTTCGCCGATGAGCAGATAGTAGTGGCCCTTTTCCTCGCCAGAGACGATTTTGTCCAAGCGGTCCTGCTCGTTTCGCTCGACCCATTGGACCTTGCCATTGAGCTTGTTGTGGGGCACTTCCTTGGCAATGGCGGCCAAGTCAAGCACAGGATCGCCGGGCTCGAAGGCATTAGAGATTTTGCTGAGGACAAGCTGTTTGTAGAACTTGTGATAGGCGTAGCCGGCAGAGGCAAAGCCAACGCCGAGAATAAAAATAGAGGCAAAGGTGGTGGCAGCAGCCTCAGCCATCTTTGAGGCCAGCGAGGGCTCATCATTTCTGTTGCCTGTGGGCGGTAGGGTAGTTAGCGAGGTGCTGCGCGTGTGTTTGTGTGATCATGTGCCGAGCTGAGCTGAGCTGTGCCACGGGCTAAGGCCAATTTAGATGCACATATGCAGTGGG
>NETT01000191.1:19150-39835 GCA_003449175.1 Ceratocystis smalleyi
GGGGGGGGGCGTCATACCTGTAAATCCTGAGTTCAATCGCCGTTGCTGATGTTGGCGGAGGCCCTTGTGCTGAGCTCGTAGCGACGACAGGGGCAGCCGGGAGGCTGAGTGTGACAGACGGGCCTGGGAATGGAGCTGCAGATGCTGCAGAGCCAAAGACGGGCTACGGGCAGTTCGCGACAGCACCGAGAGGATGCGTGTAGACATTGCTAGCGGATGCTCGGTAGATACCAAGTAAGAATGGCACTAGGAAGACAGATATCGATACAGGGCAAAAAAGAAAAGACGAAGACAGGGCCCAGGATGGGGAAATGCTGAGTCAATGGGGGGGAGGGGGAATTAAGTAAAAGAAATCAAATGAAAGGCCGGTAAAGAACAGCTAAAAGTTGTGGTCCTGGGCTCGTGTCACGTCTGTCCAGCGCTGAAGGGGGAGGAATGAAGCGAAGATGGGGAGGAGGAGGGAGGAGGAGGGAGGAGAGGAGGAGGAAGCCTGGAGGGAAAGACGCCAAAAAGAAAAGAATAAAAAAGGCGAAAATGTGGAAATGTGAACATGTGAACATGTGAAAACGCGCAAACGCAGAAACGCAAAATGCTGGACGAAGACGGAAGCAGACAGACAGTGTGGCGATGGTGTAGGTCTCAATACCCAGTCAGCAAGGCGGCAGAGTCATATCAAAATCCCCGATCGTGACCGCGTTTCGTGATGTTGTTATTCAGTCCCCACGGCCCTCTGCGAATCTTGCCACGACAACCAAATTGAGAAGACCAGGCCGATTCACTGTCAGCATATGGCGGCCCTTTTTTCGTCGTTAGCTCCAGTCTAGGGGGCCTTACTAAGTAAGGGAAACGCCCTTCAGCCCAACTAGCTGGTTAGCCTAGAGCCTAGCCTAATGCCAAATCACAGGGACGTGCGGACCAAGCCATATCAATAAAACATGGCTGATATGATACATGCAGCCCGCAAGTTTATTGCATACACCTCGTGATAAAGTTGGACGGGCCAGTTGTTTCACCTTTTCGCAAGGGAAAAACAATGGCTGTGGGCGGCTTCACTGCCCTGGCATCCCAAGCAGAGAGCCAGAAACAGAGGACCCTGGGTGGACGGACGACTGGCGCAACAGCCCGCCCGCTCCGTCTCCTGCCCAGACGCTTGAGCGCGAGGATCGGCCTGGTAATCAATGGCCGTGTTAGTAGGCTTCCCCCGGGCCTTCTCCGCAAGGGGAGAAGAGACCCGAGGCCGGGTCTGTGGCCAGTAAGCTAGCGACGGGGATTCCAGCCCACACAAGCTTGTCGTGTCTTCTTTTGCTCCTCTATTTTTCGCACGCGCGCCTTCATTACTGCCGTTGCGCTTGGCCTTGGGCTTGGCTTGGCTTGTCAAGGTAGACCACACGCACCACAGCCATGTCCGTCTTTCTTGTTTGTGCAACCCTTGTCGTCTGTTCCAATGCTGTGCTGTGCTGCGCTGCGCCTCGCTGTCCATATATGCAGATAGGTATTGGCACAAAACAGCCCTAAACGTCTCACTTTTAACTTGGCTCTTTGATTCCCAGCCCAGGTGCAAATAGCCAAGATCAGCTGACAATGCCGCACATCCCAAGAAAAACAATGGAGCCCAGCTGAAACATCAGTTAATCTCAGCCACACGGCGCCGTGTCAGCCACGGCTACGCGCTGCATGTGGCGCCCACCCACGCCTGTCCTGCCCCGCCTTCTCCACCAGAAAGCGTTGCTGATCCACGAGGATCCCATCGTCATAGGCCGTCGTACTGCCATGGCTGTTTCTTGCCGGCGCACTCGGAACGCCGCTAAAATCCCGCCGGGCCGAGTCCACGGGCGGAGCGAGCTGCACCAGCGCACGCCAGAAACCAAAAATGCCGGCCAAAACAGGCTTCAAGTCTCGGCCGTGGACTGGCTAGGCGACTCTGTGTTAGGGCTGCGCCTGGAGATAAGGTGGGTGTGTCCCCACTTATTGTTCATATGAAAACCCTTCTTGCACACAGATAGTTTGGATAGTTTTTCTTCCTTTCCCCCTCAATGCACGTATTCTGAATCTCCGAACCAGCTACAAAGAACATCTTGTGACTAACCCGTGACACTCTGCATCAGACCACTCCAAGTCCGAGCTGTGCAATAGGCCCGCCGTCCAGAGTCCAGACACAGCAGCAAGCGGCTCGCTGTACGAGAGCGGCCTCCGCATGTGGCTGTCCCTTGTTCGGGAGACCATGGGTTTCGGGAACGGGGTGTTTGTAGGACTGCGAGAGTAGTTGGAGCGAGGGAGCGTCCGGGCGTCCGACTAGGCACGGCACGAGAGCAAAAGCACTAAACATGGGGTCCAAATATAGCATAACAGCAGCCTCCACGGCAGCTAAAGCCTGGGGCAGGGCACCTTCTGTGTCATTAGCAGTGCTGTCGGGTGCTGGCATATGGCATATTCTCACTGCTATTCTAGCCTGTATGCTCCCTCGTGTCCACGCCAGCTGGCTCCTCTTTTCCGCAGTGCACATTCCGAGTATTGTTGCTGCCTGCTGACATGGCCCATTTGCCGTGTTCCTCTGCCTATCCGTTGCCTCGCTTCCCCCTTGTTTTTGGTCGCCCACAAAGACACCGACATCTCGAGATGTTCTGTGTCTCTTGCTGCAGGGCAGGGCCTTGCCTTGCTGTTTTCTCGCCGTTTGCCGCCTTTCTCGCTCTGCCTTGCTCTCTCTGCCTCCCCTATGCCTTGCTCTCCCCCCTCCTCCCCTGCAACTCCAAAGGCCGCGCACATGATCCATTGCACGCACCATCTGTAACCTTGCTCCCCTCCATTTGACGCTGTCTATTGCCACATCCTGCTTGTCTTCCTAGGTAGTTTCTTCCCTCTTTCTCGCTCTGTTTTCCCAAGTTTTCAAGTATAATCCGTATGTTTGCCGTACTTGCTGTGTTTATTTGTTCCATGTCTTTTCCTGCTCTTTGATCGCCCTTCTTTCGCCGTTCGTCACTGTCGTCATTTCTCCTCCTGTTCCCCTCCCCCTCCCCCCTTCGCGTATTTGCCCAAGCAGCTTTCTCCTACTTTTATTTATTCTCCCGCACTCTCCGTCTCGTTTACTACCTATCATAACACCCCCTCAATAAGCTCGACCAACCTCATCCCGTTCTTCCGGCTTCTGGAAGTTCTAGGACTACAAATAGCTTTGCCAAGCCCAAAGCCTCTCGGTCAGATTCTTGGCAACCTCTGATTCTAGCCCTTTTTCCTACTACCTCATGCGCACCTCTGCCACCTACTTTTGTTTACAGCATCTCGCATAAGACCCCTCCTCACCCCCCCCCCCCCGGTCCCTCATCCTGCATACAGAGTACTACCCTACTCACTTATACTACATCTATTTACGCAGAAGCTTCTTGACTACTATTTGCTGCCTACATATATCATCTCATCTCTTGCCACTTTACAGAACCCCCCCCCTCTCTTCTCTTTCTTATTTGTAGATAAGATGAGTGTCGTTCAAAGTGTCACCATCGCTCCAGTGAACCCTTCCACTACCGGCTTACACCATCAGCGAGTCTCATCTATAGCCCTATCGCCTGATCTCTCTCCAAACCATCAAGATTACCTCGACTCGCCCAAACCTCCTAACTCCGAAGATCTTGCCAACGCACCCAAAATTCAATCCAACCACACCCATCAAGATCACCATCTTTCCTCCATAACACGCAACAACGAAGCTCCCCCTCTGGATTCTGTCCCTCGCAATACCCCCCCTGTCGCCGCCACATCGCCCTCTCCCTCAGAAAACGAGCGCCTTGGACAGGCCGCCGAGCTTATTCAGCGTACCTACCGGGGCTACCGCACCCGCCGCGAAATCAACGGCATGACTGTCAATGCTTCTTCTCGATTCATCTCTACCGTTCATGATGCCCAGTTTCGAAATCGTATGACCCCCCGTGCTCGGAGTGACAGTAACGCTACTGGCCCATCGTCTCCCGGTAGCCCTAGAAACTCAGACGCCGCTGCACGCTGGCGCAAAGCCGGGGCCGTCTTTCAGCGCGCCGGAAACGATATCGAGCCAGACTCCGATAGCGACGTAGACTCAAGCGATAGTTCCGCCGATTCCTCCGACAATGACTCGCCGGGCGTGCGGGCTGAGCGGGCTGAAAGGCGCCGGAAACGTGAAGAAGCAAAACTCCGCCGCAAAAACCAAGCCATGATGATGAACATCTCCTATTTCCTAGAAATGGTCGACATCAAACACCGCTATGGTGGCAATCTCTTAATTTACCACAACGAATGGAAATATGCCGACACAAACGAAAACTTTTTTTACTGGCTAGACTCCGGCTCTGGAAAACACCTGGACTTGGATTCTTGTCCCCGCGAGCGTCTCAACCGCGAGTGTGTGCGTTATTTGAGCCGAGAAGAGCGCCAATACTACCTGGTCAAGTTCGATAAAGACGGCCGCCTGCGCTGGGCCAAAAACAATGAGCTTCTCAACACCACCGAGGAATATCGCGATAGCACCAAAGGCATCGTCCCCAAAGATGACCCAACCCCGGGCTACTCTGCCGGCCCAGACACCACTTTAGTCTCCGCAGTTGTCGACGGCTCTGATGCTGCCCCTCAAGATACCCTTTCACGCCGCAACAGTGCAAGCAGTTCATTATGCCACTCCCCGCGCTCTTCTCTAAGCGAAGATCACGCTGAGGGCCATAGACGGTATCCTCCCCCGGTTCCCAAGGCCAAGCATGGAAAGAAACCCTCCAAGACTCGACATATCAAATCAAGCCACTTTTCAACAACGGCTGTGCTCAACAAACTGATGCGCAAGTCTGTCCGCAAGAACACATGGATCTTTGTTGCCGATACGCGTTTCAGACTCTATGTTGGCATCAAAATGAGTGGCATTTTCCAGCACTCGTCGTTTCTCCAAGGCTCCCGTATTGCGGCCGCCGGCCTAATCCAGGTCAAGGACGGGCAGTTAATTTCCCTAAGCCCTCTTAGTGGCCACTACCGCCCACCCGCTGCAAACTACAAACACTTTATTAAAAACCTCAAGCTCGAAGGCGTTGACCTGTCGCACCTGAAGGTGTCCAAAGCATATGTCATCCTGGCCAGCCTCGAGACATATATCAAGACAAAGGAGAAAAGCAAGCACTTTTTAGAGCGACTTGTTGGACACAAGCCAACGCAGGAGGAAGACGCCGAGCTCACAACAAAGACGAAAAAGAAGACGTGAGCAGTGCGTGGGAGAGGGGAAGTTGAAGAAGGTAACGAATAAGTACTGGTAAGGCTGTAGTATTTAGCCCTTGCATTCATGATTATAAGTATGACAATATCTTAGTTTGGATTAGCTTAATGACGACATGTAAGCTTCCTGTTCTTGTTTTCCAATCTTCACACACTCACATGCATACATCTCGTCTCATAAGGGCTACATATAACAGCAAGGACTTGTTGCTAGAACACACAGGACAAGTATTCGCCATTCACCTAGCCACTACTACTACTACTACTACTACTACTACTACTACTACTACTACTACGCAAGTACTTCTTCCATAAACCAACAAGGAAGAAAAGGGCCAGAGAAAGAAAAGAAAAACAGGATAATTACTTCTGTAGTTGTAGCATTGGTCTATTGTCAACCAATTAAGAGCAAAAAAACAAAAGGCACAGTCAAGAACAAGAATGGATGTCGTGCAACGGAAATGAGAGGCAGTCCACGCCCCTACTGTCCTACGCCGCCGGCTCCCCAGTTCTGGAACTGCCCGCCAGGCTGCATGAAGCCAGCAGCAAACGGCGGGTTATGGCCGGCACCTGGAGCCGGTTCTGCGTGTTGCTGGTTAGGGTTCTGCGGGTGTTGGCCTTGACCTTGACCTTGGCCTTGGCCATTAGCTTCACGCCTGCGTTGGGCTTCAAGCTGACGCTGGTGGCGGTAGTAAATCAGCGCGGAGATGAGCATAATGATGCTAAGTAGAAGCATAGTGTCAAGAATGGATTCTTCGTAAACCTCGTGGGCGACCTCTTCGTGGTAGGTCTCCTCAAACATGTTTTCGGAGTATTGCTCGTAGTAGCGCGGCTGGTCAGCCATGAAAGCCTTCATCCATTCCCTAATTGACTTATGTTGGTTGGTTTCTGTAGAACGCAGGTTTCATTAGTACATCAGCGTGCAACGCAATGCGTAGAAAAAAAAGTATTACAAACATTGTAAATGTTGTCGGGGAAGCAGGGGAGGGGGGGGGGGGGGGGCACTTACTTGGCTCATCCTCAATGGAGTGAATAGGCCCATGTGTCATTGTGTTCCATGCACTGCGCATCCTCAGGCGCAACAGACTCACAGTGACGGGCAAAAACGCCTCAGGGCTAACCTCCAGTGCCATATCGTAGTATCGTTTGGCTAGATGGAAATCCTGCTTCAGGCCCATTCCATTCTCATGCATGTATCCGAGATTCCAAAGGGCCTGCGCGCTGGCCGAATGTTCCGCGGCCAGATTGTACCAATTACCAGCCTGGACCATGTCCTTTTCGTGCCCAATTCCGTAATAGTAGTAGTCGCCAACCTTGACAGTCGCATCAACATTCCCCTGCATGGAGGAGCGCGTCCAGTAAACCATGGCGAGATTTTGGTTTTGGAAACTTGCGGATGGGGCAGGCAAGGGCGATGTGGCGACAGGTAGCTTGAGCCATGATTTTGCCGAGTCTATGATGTAAGCCATGTTGATTTGTGCAGCGTCCCAGCCCTGCTCAGCCATGACTAGATAGTGTACCAAAGCAGTATCAATATCACCAACTTCAAACGCATCGTTCGCGACAGACCAGGAAGACGTTAGCGGCTCAACCCTCTCTGCGACGCGCTTGAAATAGTGCGTTGCTAGGTTGCAGGCACGATCGCGACCAATTCCCTGGTATGTCAGTTCACCGAGATAATAGTAGGCCTCAAGATTGTTATGCAGGGCAGCATGTTCAAAGAAGTGAAGCGCAGACTTGACATCCGCCTCAGATCCTCTCTCCAGATAAATCTTGCCCATCTCCACCTGGGATGGGTTGTAGTCGAGACGCTCGGCAGAGTACTTGAAACGGTCGCTAGCAATCACCGGGTCTTGGGCAACGCCAAGTCCATGCTTGTACATGAGCCCCTGTAAATAGTAGGCTTGAGGCTCCCCATTGGCGATGCCGCGTTGGATCCAATAGCGAGCCTTGGTGAAGTTCGGGTCAACGCCCTCCCCGCGAAGATAGATGCGGCCGAGGTAAGTTGCAGCCTTGCCGGCGAGCCTATCAAGCCCAGACGGCGGGTTTTCAATGACAGTGCCATCCCTTTTCCAATACTGGTGGGCAACCATGAGGAAATACTTCTTGGCGAGGTCAAAGTTGCGCTCCAGACCGCGCTGACCCTCATAGTAGATTCTTCCGAGATTCAGAGAGGCTTTACTGTCACTCTTCTTGGACATGAGATCGAGGTATTCAATGACATCATCAATGGCTGCATTGGCATCAGAGTTGGGATTTACTTTGACAGCATTGGCCCCTGAGCTAGTAGCGCTGGCCCCAAAGCCGTAAATGCCGCCATCCTCCTCGGAAATATGGTACGCCTCGACAACCCAATGCTGACCGCCTGGAGGGCCAGAATTCACCCAGTCAATGGCCTTGCGAGCGACAGAACGGTAGTAGGTTCCGGCTTTTTCGCAGCTTTTAGGAGTAGCAATCCCCATGTGATGGCGGAAGCCAATAGCCATTTGAGCGCGGGTATGGCCCAGTTTTGCGGCGGCCGTGTAGTAGAGATGGGCCTTGGCCTGGTCCTGTGGGACCTGTTGGCTGATGCCCGAGGAGTAGAACAAGCCCACCATGAAATGGCCGCCAGCGTCGCCAAGTCCTGCAAGGCTTTTGTAGTGTGCATAGGCTTTGTCAAAATTGCGTGGCCATGTAAAGTTGCCGTAGAAGTAAAGGTCGCCAAGCATGTGGAAAGCATCGGTGTTTGATTCGGCAGCAGCGCGTTCGAGAAGATCGACCGCCTTGACAAGATCTGGCGGAATTGATTGAATATGTTGTGGGGAGGATCTATCCTGCGGTGCAGAGAGCGAGAACGAGGGTAGAGCGCCAAGAATGAGGTCGGCAAAAAAGCCTCGGGATCGCCTGTGATTTGGTCTGGGTGGGTTTTTTTCGAGCGCGGAAAAGATTGTTCGAGCCTGGTCGACGAATTCAGCACCTAGAGCAAGCGAAGCCAGTGGTTAGTTTGGGGGGCGGGTGAGGACAAGCGTGTGAAGAAGCTATAAACGGCACACGAAAATAGCAGCCAGTCGCATACCGGGTTGTGAGGCGGGTGCACCTTTCTGTTGCCGATCGCCCTTGACAATGTCTAGCGCAGGAACACTGTCCGTAGCACCTGCGGCAGCATGCTGGGCAGCATTTTGGAGGCCGTTGTCTTGGCTGTTATCATTGAGGACAGCCTGGTAGCCATCCGTAGATGCTACGGCTGTTCCTAGAGCTTGTGCCAAGACTACAGCACAGCGCAAAGGGGACGATAGAAGAACGATCTTGTTAGTAAAGGCTAATAAGACTACTCTAGGAAGCGACGCAACATACGGACAAGCCAAAGAGGTGTGGAACGCATCCAGTGGAGATAGTTATGAGGCGGTAATTAGCTTAGCTAAGGGTAGGACAGCCAGGAAAAAGAAGCTGGAAATCAATATCCGGTCAAGGGACCAAGATCATGGCTGTGATCACGAGCAGGCTAAAGAAAGGAAAAGAGAAAAGGCGAAGCACAGCTTAGCACGAGTCGCGCAAGAGAAAGCTGGAGATTCTCGAGAGCAGAGGTTGTTAGCAACAGACTAATCAATTGTCTTGGTATGATCAAATCAAAGCCATCACTGCGATGCGATCGGACCGTCCAAGCTTGAGCAGATCAAAAGAAGACAGGGTGTAGTCTGTGATTGGCTGGCATTGGCTGGGACTGGTCGAGCTTCTGGACTGTGCTTAGTCAGCCACAGGCATTCGGGGCTCATGGCGGCCCGCTTTTAACAGCCTGCTGTAAGGTAAGCATGAGACGGCGAGGAGATGGCAGACAGCAGAATACAGCCGTGCATACATAGTGTGCAGCAGCCGAGTGCGCCAGTTAAGAGCAGAGGCGCCGAAAAGGACATGCTGGGGCAATGCTTCCGAGAGAAGCCAGCAAAACCGCCGTGGTGCGGTTCCTGCTGTGATCTTGCAGCCCCATATGCCACCCTATCGACGACGTGATACAACTAACCCTAAGCCATGCAGCGTTGCTGGCGATAAACTTTTTTCTGGGTTGCTAGCTTTGTAAGTTCGGTGTGCTCACATTGGACTTGCAACTTGGCGCTGGACACCATTCTTGTATCTTGCCTGCTGTGCTGTCTCCGTGGACTCAGTCTTGCTGTGTTTTTCGATCGGTATTTCCCCCTTTGACTTCTCTGCCGTCGCCCCTTCTTGACCAAGCAACAGCAAAAAGAATTCTGGAGAATGTACTCTTTACAGAACAAAGCATCTTACCAGTTTCCCAACTCGAGTGGTGATGGGATCTACGTACTTGACCTCCAAAGACTGCAAAACGGCATCGTTGCCATTACGTCTGACCAGAAATTGACTGCATTTGCGCCGGACAGACTGGAAAGTGGCCCTGTCTTTTCAACATCTACTACGCATGGAAACCTAACGAATGTTAGGATCTTGGATGACGAGGCCTCTCTAGTGGCTACCACGGGAGACAACGGCATCGTATCGTTGTGGGACTTGAGAGACCCTCCACACAAGGCCGAGGTCGCCAGGTTCCAGGGTGAGTACAGGGGTTTTGCTCTGTAAGGGTGGGAGTCTGTTGGTCGCTGATGAGGTCTTGTGTAGGCGGCGATGCGGCTGTTATGTCTATAGCGTGCGACCCACGGACAAACACGGTTGTTGTGGGCACCGAACTACAGGATAAGACTCACGCTGCCTCCATATTTGTGTGGTAAGTTTGAGCACGTCGACCCAATCTTCTAGTGATGTCGTTGATGTACACTGACACGACGAACACGCATAATCAGGGATATCCGGTCAACACCTGGTGAAAGCCACAAGTATACGGAGGTGCATAGTGATGATATTACCGAGGTTCGCGGCAGACCTATTGTATGGACGCTATTGCTATGTGTGCAGGACTAACCCCCGAGTCCACAGTTGAAATTTCACCCCACAGATGACAACTTCATCCTCTCTGGATCTACGGATGGCCTTGTCAATGTCTGTGATCTGCGCATCACCGACGAGGACGAGGCTGTTGTCCAGACTTTCAACCACGGGGCCTCTATCCATCACGCAGACTTCCTCACTGCCACTGAGGTGTATGGGCTGTCAAACGATGAACGCTTCGCATTGTACGACATGGCTGAACAGGTCGAGAAGGGCTCTGCCTTCTTGGACGTGGGCGACTTGCGCAAGCCACTAGGCTGCCAGTACATCGCCAACGTGACAACTAAAACAGATGGCAGTGGTGCCATTATTGGTGCTGGATCACAGGAGTAAGTGCCGTTTCTTTTTTCCTCATTTACCAGCCAACGTCAGTGTGCGGTGCTAACATTCCGCCAGCCAGCAGGCATTTACCCTCGTTCACATGGCCAGGGGGCCTGAGACCTGGGCCCTGGACCAGAGTTCTGCTGTTACTCTGCCCGGCGCCCACGGAGAAGAACTTGTCCGCGGGTTTTGCTTCTTCGATGAAAGCCACGCCGTCTTCACGGGCGGTGAAGACGGGACGATCAAGGGATGGGTCATCTAGAAGCAGAAGAAGGATAGGGGGACTATGGGGAAGAACAGGAAAAAGAAAGGAAGAAAAAGACGCTGTTATTTTACCGTGCGCAAAAGAACTAATGGCAAACAACATACCCCCTGTCTCGCCCTCTCCACGCTTCCTTTTCTTGCTGTCAGGTTATCCTTTTAGAATCAGTAGGAATACTTGTCATGTTTGCCCTTTACTTTGAGCATCAACAGCTGCTCATGATAGTCGCCCTCTCGGCGTGCTTTCTTCAGCCTGCGTACCTCGTCATCTTCCAACTTCCTCCCAACCGCAGTCTCCAGGTCTCTCCTGCTGACCTTGTCCTTGATTCTCTCGTCTTTCGCGATCTTAATGCTAGGCTTGAAGCGCGCCTGCATGCGAAGTCGTAGTACGGTAGACTCCGAGTCGCACGAGTCTGCATCACCACGAATTTCAAGGGATTTAGACGGCGCTGAGAGGGAGGGGCTTTTTATGTGAATGTAATTGCCCTGTGCTGTTTTTATGTGAAAAGCTCCTGACGATGAGGATTTAGCAGGGACAACGGTGAATGACTCAAGGTAGGACACGGCCTCGGCGTTGGCACTGAGCAGCCCATGGGAATCACAACTGAGAAATCTGCATGGAGAGCAAAGCACAAGCTGTCAGTACGTTGGCAAAGACATCGATGGGACAAGCAAGGAAGCAAAAGCAAACAAGAAAAAAACGGAGAGAAGGGCGGCTGTCCGCCACAGGGCGAGCCACAGCACTAGAAGCAACTTACTTTCCATGCGCGCCTTTGAAGCGCAAGTTCTCTGTCCCCGGAGCCTTGTTCGCCACCCACACCTGGCGGACGTCGTGTGGTTCTGCACTGCTAGCATTGCCGTCAACGATGTTTTCGATCGGCAGCGCAAAGACCTTGCCCGTCGCATCACACGACAATGCACAGGGCTTGTCGCCCGCAGCAGACTGCATCACAACCGTCAATGGACCAGATATGTCGCTGGGCTGATCAGCCGAGACCCATGTATCGTCATTCTCTGGGTCCGTATGGGTGCCAGTGTAGCTGTCGCGATTGTCGACAGAAGTAGGCCGAGCCAAAGCTTGGCTGGTGTTGTCGTCGTTATCAGCGGCACGCTTTCTCTTTTTAGGCTTCTTATCGCCTTTAAAAACGAGTGCCTTGACCATTCTAGCAGTGATGGAAACTGTGCTAAAGGCGCTGAGAGAGACAGCCGAAGGTTGTGGGCTTAATGAAGCATCAAGCTCCAAGGGTAAACCGACGTCAGCAAAATGTAGCGACACCAGGGAACGTACTAGCTAGGACGTCTGGGCAGGTGGCGGCAGCTGTCAGCACACATATACACATGTAAGCTACAAGAACATGTGATGTTTTGAGTGCTGCAGCCTGATCAACACGTTGCAAATCCTGGGTTGAGAACAGCCATTGAAAAACGATACTTTATGTTAGCTTGAACGGTTTCTGTGGCGGCAGCTCTAGCTTTGCTATAGTTGTTGAAGCGCTACCAAGATAAGACTATATAACCCTAAATATTCTCTCAGCCATCCAACAATACCGGAACGTGCTTTGTCTCGATGGCTTTCTGGTTGTTGGACGAGAATGGCGTTGAGAAGAGGCTGCCCGCAAAAGAAGAGACAAGATGCTTTTCCATCGTGACAAAATGAGTTTGTCGCGGCTAAAGTAGTAACATGCTGGCGGCAAGGTGGGGGGATTCTCATGTCACATGACCTTACATATGACTTCCCTCCCCCCTCTTCTTGTTGAAGCTACACTCGACCAACGCCCGTCAACCATCAAGTTGCCATTTGCCTCTCCAGTCAAAATTTTGATCATGGATAGTACCGTAGCGACGCCAGTAACCGTGTCTCTGAAAGACCTTGAAACTGGTAGGATAGCAGATCCATCATTGCCAAAGTGATAGCCAGCCAATGTTCATGACTATCATTCAGACAACCCCCGTATTTGCTTCTATGGCTGCCATGGCCTGCTAACATCTCCAGCTAGGCAACATACCATTCAGTGCTCTCCAAGAGGCCTTTGGCCCCGAGTCTCTTGGGATCCTCGTAGTCAAGGATGTCCCGGCGGAGTTTGCAACCCTTCGGCACCGCGCCCTTTCATATGCGTCTTATCTCGCAAATCTTCCGGCTCAGGAGCTTGGTATGCTACCTCCTATCCTTTTTGCTTCCTTTGAGGGACGCCCCTAGCGTGGCTTTGTCGTTAGGAAACTGACCTTTGTCTATCACAGACAAGCTGGAAAATGTGGCAGCTAAATACCTCACCGGATGGTCCTTGGGCAAGGAGACGCTGAAAAACGGCAAGCCCGACTCTTCCAAGGGCTCGTACTATGCGAATTGCGCTTTCTACGTTAATCCTTTTCTCGATGCCGCTGAGCCCGCTGGCGAGTTCTCCATTGACAGCTTCCCCGAGTACCTTTCCCCAAACATATGGCCAAGTGAACAAGTCCTACCTGGGTTTAAAGCCAGCCTTGAGTCCCTGTGCCGCATGGTTATTGACGTGGCTGTCCTGGTAGCCCGGGCCTGTGATCGCTTTGGCCAGAAGGAAATCGAGGGCTACCCAAAAAGCTATCTTGAAGACGTCGTACGGTCGTCGAGCACCACCAAGGCTCGCTTATTACACTACTATCCCCAAGGCCCTGATGCCGTCGAACACAGGAACGAAGATGACTGGTGCGCAACGCACCTGGACCATGGCTGTCTAACCGGCCTCACTTCCGCCATGTTTATTGACGAGAGCATGGAGCTGCCGGTCGTGCCAAACCCAGACTCTGCATCACCTGCGGGGGTCCTTCCAGCTCTGCCGGAGCTAGATTCCAGCCCCGACCCTATGTCGGGGCTGTACATAATCTCACGCAGCGGCGAGACCGTGCAGGTGAAGATTCCGCGAGACGCAATTGCCTTCCAAACCGGCGAAACGCTGGAGCTAATGACAGGCGGACGCTTCAAAGCCGTGCCGCATTTTGTCCGTGGCATTGGCACTGTGGATGGTGGACGCACTGTAGCACGCAACACGCTAGCTGTTTTTACACAGCCAAACCTGGACGCCGAGGTTGACCGTGTCAACCACATCAACTTTGGCCAATTTGCGCGGGGCGTTGTAGCCAAGAATACCACAATGTAATGCGATGTATATGTCGAGTCGCCGGAACCAGTGGTGTTTGGTTTCTGTGACTTTTGAGGCCTGGGTGGTCTCGGCCAGCCCGGTATGATTTCCGTCTAATGTGGGTCGCTTGCCGAACCCACTCCGGTCTGTATTTGTCAGCGCCTCACATTATGGCTTGCTGTGGCGCGAGTTGGAAGCTGCATGGCGAGATTCTGCTGTCCTTCCTCGCGTTTGCTTTGGTATGAATAAGGGTCACGTGCCGCAAAGTTGCCGTCCAACTGCAGATTGTCTTTTCTATTCTATTTTTTTCTTCCTTTTTCTTTCTTCCTTTTTCTTTCTCTCTTTTAATTGTTAGACTACGAGTAAAACAGCTTAGCTAGAGCTTTTGGATGCTCCTTTTCTCGCCTTTCAAAAAATAACATAAACTATACACATACACATCAGACCGTCATGGCTGTCGCTCCCAAGTACGCTGCTACTCGCCTAGCTTTTGGCACTCCAAAGTCAATCGTGGACGGTGTCCCTCCCGCTGCCCATACAATTGAGGTGTTTCTAGACTACTGCTGTCCCTTTTCCGCCAAGATATTCACCACTCTTACTAAGACAGTGGTGCCCCTAATCAAAAACAACAATACCTGGGCCCCCAATGTGCAGCTTGTTTTCCGCCAGCAGATCCAGCCGTGGCATCCGTCTTCCATTCTGATGCACGAGGCTGCGCTTGCTGTACAGCAAGTTAGCCCCACGCAGTTCTGGAACTTCAGTGAGGCGCTATTTGCGAAGCAAGCCGACTATTTTGATGTGAACGTGGTCGGCGAAACTAGAAACGCCACATACAAGCGCCTGGCTGCTCTTGCTGCAACAGTTGGCGTTGACTCGGACCGGGTCTACAAGCTGCTGGAGATCTCCGATAAGCCGGCTGCAGATGGCAGTCTGAACTCTGGAAATGGCGTAACCAATGACCTCAAGTACGCCGTCAAGACATCGCGCCTGGTGGGCGTGCATGTGAGCCCAACGGTTATTTTCAACGGCGTTGTGCAAAACGACATTAGCTCTGGCTGGGATGCGGGACAGTGGGAGAGGTGGCTGACAAATAACATTGTTTGAGCTCGTTGCTTTGGGCGTCGGTCAGTACACAGTACACATACATACTTCAACCCATTATAGGCACACATGTCCTTAATTGAACAGAGTTTAAACAAACTTCAGAGTCCGCGATCTTGTAGTGATGCTCTTTGCCGTCTATTATCTTTTGGCTCTCTTTAGACGGGCTTGCCCCTCCTATTGAAAGCCCCCCCCCCCCCTGTTGAAGTTACGTTATCAGCCATAGAGACAAAGCTTTCCCGCCCCATTGAGAGCTACCCACAAAGCTACAAAGCTACAAAGCTACAAAGCTACAAAGCTGGGGGTAGCACTATAGTGGGGCAGCGCAGCAACATACAAATTCCCGACTTCACGTACATTTACTTGCCCTTGATACCTTGGTTCTCGCTCATCTGCAGGGACACGACGACAATTCTTTTCCAGAAGATCGAACACCCGCCGCCGTATGTTGTTTAGATAAGACAGATAGACAAAAGGACATGATACCCGCTCTTCACCTACCCTTCCGTAGCCGTATGGCCCCTGGTGCCATCCGGTGCACACATGCCTCCCTCGCTATCGCCCGTCTCGCCCCCAATGCGCCCCGGCACGCCTCGATGTGTCTCCTGTCCCGCCCCTTGTTCCAGGCTGCATCCAAGTCGCCGTTCAGGCCCTCTACTGCCCGGCTATTCTCCCAAATACACGTCCTGCGTAGTGCTGACATGCCGCGGGTAGACTCTCAAGAGGCTCTTACCGCAAAACACGCCAAGTTCTGTGAGTTTCTGCTGGACTAAGCCATGATGCAACGGCGTGCACACGAGGCTAACATCGAATCACTTGCAGTGTTCCCGGCCAGGATACCCATATACCATGTGGGCACCGGTCGCTTCATCTTCATTGCCGTGCTGAAGCTGACGACTATCGTCATGTGCGCTCTGTTCTGTGGCATTGCTGTACCCTCCTACGTCGCAGCTGAAAAAGATACTAGTCAAACCATTGGTCGTAAGCCACCCATCCGCACTTCTTTTGCACCGCATTCGACTGCTCCCTCGTTACTAAACCTCATTTTAGTTGGCCTTTGCGGCGTCATCCCGCTTTTGACTGTCATCTACATCACCTCGCCCTACGTCGCTTTTCTGCACATCCATCTGCCGCCCGCTGCCCGCCTCTCGCGGGATACCCTTCGGCGCTATGTGCTCAACATGCCGCCTACTGCCCAGATCGACATCACCACACTGTCCGTTATTGCCAAGCCGCGCACGACCACTATTGAAGCCCGCGCATTGCGCGTTGCTAATCCGCCGCGCCGGCTGGGGCTCGTTAACTTTGTCCGAACTCCCGAGGATGTTGCCCGGGAGAATGCCAGTCGCAAATGGTGGCGCTTTCGCGCTGTTGGGAGCCTGAATATTTCTGGTTCGAACCGGGGTGTCAAGGAAGGCTGGATCTGGGACGAGTTGAGGAAGCGTTTGGAGCGAGTGTCGGCGAATGAGCAGAAGTCATCATCATAGGAAAATGTAATAACATGGCATATCCTATTCAGGCAGGTTTGAATAGCGAGATGCTGCTCACCTCACAGTGTATTTCTTTCAAGATAAAAGCAGTGGCTATACTATGTGTATCCTTGTTGTCTATTGGATGTTGGCGAATCGATCGCCCCGTGTTCATGTTTCATCAAGTGTTCGTGTATATCTACAGCATCGTCCTGTATCCACACCCGCTGACTACCCATCATAATACCGGTAGCCCCCCCCAAGGCCCTAAAGCAGTTTCAGGACGCTAAATATTCATAAACTGCCGGCCTTAGCAATAGAGACCTCCCCATCTCTACCGTTTTCTCGGACCATCATCATCGTAGTCCCAAGTCCGTTTTTGACCACCCTCGTACACACTAACTACTGACTGCTGCCACATCTCTGGGGTCATATACTGAGGGGCGGCATAAGACTGGGTAGTTTGCATTTGCTGCGGGGTGGCAATGGGTGTGGTGGTAGAAACGCCCATTGGGGCCATATCAAGCACTCCGGACCCAGTGGCTGCTGGTGAGTTATTGATTGTCTGAGATGGGGAGGCGGACCCCGCTGGGGATCGCATGCTGGGTGGTGGCCCAAATGTGGAATTCCATTGCCTAATTGATGTTGTGTCAGTTAAAAAGATTTCTGCTTCATGTGTTTTTTTTCTTTCCTTTCGCTACAATACTCACTCAAAAATTGGCGTAGGATTCCAAGTAGCCATAGAAAGCGAAGGAGGTATCGGCGGGTTGTTTTGCATCATGAGGTTGTTTCTGGCTTGTATGGCAGGATTGCCTGAGGTTGACAAGTGGCCAAAACCACCAGGTTGCATGCCAGAGTCTAGAGTTGCTGAAATAGAGCTAGGTGACTGTTTAAAAATATCATGATCGGTAGAAGATTGTGGCGAGTTAGAGTTGCTAGATGCCGGGCTGCCGTATGGGAAACTAGGTTTGAGAGTAAACGGCTTCCGGATATCGGCACTAAAGGCTCGGCGAAGAGCGTCAATCTGCTTTTTGACATCAGGAATGCTCCATGTTGACATGACCTTTTCGAGGATGCGCATGTGCCGTGAAAAGTATTCGCCGGAATCTGCACTAATCTCGGGATCGGGAGACGTCATGGCGACAAGATGTATAACAATGCACGAGAGACCGCAATATACAACATAGCTATAGCCTCTGAGCATCCCCTGAAGCCCGGTGTATCCGTACTGGCGCATAACAGCTTCCTGAAGTTTGCAAAGGTCCTTTGATGATGATAGACAGGAAAGCATTATACTCTTGTATTGCCCATCCGAGCTATTGGGCTCGCAAAGGGACAATTGAGGACGCAGGAGCAGAATTTTGGACAAATGGTGGTAGCTCAATAGGCTCCCAACAAAGCAAGAAGGAATCCACGGTGGTGAGTTATCAGAGGGAAATGTCACGTCAAACTCTTTTGGAAGAGAGGTACGCCAGTTGTTAAGGGCTGGGCCGAATTTGAGAAACTGAGGATCTGATGCCCATACGTTGTTTTTCATCTTCTTCATTTTGCCGTAGGTGATATTCATCAGTCCTATTTCCCGTACCAGTCGCGCGAGATAAGTGAAGTTCCGGCTAACAAGGTATTCGGAGACATCTTCATCGGTTTCTTGTGGTCGAATGGAAAAATCAACCTCTGCACAGTCAATTGAAAGCTGGGTTCGTCCTTGAGAACTGCCAATCATAGTTTCAAGGGTGTACACAACCTGCCATACTCGGGTCTTGAGCCGACACTCGGCAGGACTAAGATCACACTCATTGCCATTGTTATGTTCCTCGCTGTGTTCGTCAAGGCCAAGTTCGCGAGCCATCTGAATAGCCGAGACAATATTCATCCATGACCGGTAATAATAGCCTTTTTGTGGAACGGATTCACGAGCCTTCATCAAAATCATGACGGCTTGAAGAGTGCTCATTCGCGGCACATCCATGAATATATCGACATGTTTACTTGCGAGCGCAAGCCATTGTTGTCCTTGAGAAGGTTCATCGGCAAGGCGGCTTCCAAAGGCAAATAAAACCTCGAGAATCAACGGTGAAATGGCAGAGCGATTCGTGTTCCACTGATGGTAAAAATCAGGCTTGCTGAGGACTGGAATATATGGGTGTATATGGGTGAAATACAAGTCGAAATACTGCAAGGAAGTTTCTTCAGCGGGCATGAGTTCGGGCGGTATGCGAATTTTTCCAGCACGCATAGGAGGCAGGTTAGCAAGAAAATCGTCTTCATCGTCGTCATCATCTTCTTCCGGAGGGGGTTGTTCGCGGCGAAAAGATGCCTTATTTCTGAGATACGGAGCTGTGTAAAAAAACAGGCCGTGTTAGTATTGCGAGGAAAGAAGCAAGATCGAATCTGAGACTGTTCATTCTGGTTGTAGACTGTAGCAAATGAGCACTTACCAGTGCCTGTGTCATTCATTTTCAAAGTACCTAGCAAGTCGGAGAGATCGGCATTTGGGTGACTGTGTTGAGACCCGGTCTCTGGTGAGCTCACTTCGTTGGTTTGAGATTGAGGAGTGGATCCCACTTGGGGAGCTGAAATTGTAGAGTTATCCAAAGTTGATATGCCAATTGTCGGAGGTGTTGTTGGGTACAAGTTGGATGAAGAAGAGGTAGAAGCCGCTGACACCAATTCGGATGCGGAAGAAAAGGACTGTTGCATTACATGAGGCATGGACATCTGTGTTGATATCTGGGATGGCAGCTGAGATGGTGGCATTTGCGCATGGCCCATGTGTGAGGATGACAGGTTGGAAGATGAGCCGGCCATGGTGGTATACTGCAGTTGTTGTTCGACGAAGGGCACTGTTTGATAAAGGTGAGAGGTGTCATATTGTTGTTGCTGATATAGTTGCGATTCAGGTACGCCTATCTGTGTGGTGCTTTGAATGTTCTGCTGAGGGTTATGGCTAAAGGTAGACTGCATAGCACTCTGACTAAGGAAGTCGGTTGTGGATGGGGTAGTAGCAGAAACCGACAAAGACGGGGCAATTGTGGTGTCGTAGGTTGTGTCAGAACTATCAAACCCATTTGGACGAACACAGTGAAGCTTGAGACGGACGCATGCTGAACATGGCCATGTATTGGTTGTCGCAGCGTCGCATTTGATTTTCCGGCGTCGACAGCCTTCGCATGCTCTCATAACTGGTGAAAAGGATAAATTTATGAGCTTCGAACGCGTGATTACAAGTTTTAGAGCATGCTCATGTACTTACCCTTGAGACGTTTATGGCGGTTGTGTTCGTCGACAAAGACATAGTCTAGGCGCACTGATTAGAGCCCGGATTCCCATTCAAGCGCTTGTTCTGTTAGAAAAAACTCACTCTTCCGATTCTCTCGTTGTGGTTGTGGCTGTGGTTGTGATTGTGATTGTGATTGTTGATGTTGTTGTTGTTGTCGTTGTTGATGCTGTCGTTGTTGATGTTGTGGAGCAAAAGTATATGCTGCCATCTGTGGATTTTGAGGCATCATTCTAAAAGAGATGGCTATCTATGGCTGGCTGTATGTAATGGCGCAATTGCAGATGGTCGATATGGAGGGCTTGTCTAGATAACAGAGCAGGCAAAGTTATGCGGTAGTATTTGGTAGACGTCAGCGAGTAATTGGTAGCGCTGAATGGTGTGATGAATTTGGGGTTTGAAATAGATGTAGAAGGCGTTATGGAGGTAAGGTAGGTGTAGATGGTAAATAAAACGTGGTTTGGTAATGATGTGCGTAAATGAACACCACCTAAAAAGGACGAATTTATGTTGGTTCAGGAGTTATTGGATTGGACATAGATCGGTGGCGACAAATATCGTGGTTTTCAACACAAACATTGGCCAGAGAGATAATAATCGTAGGCGCAAGAGAGCTAAAACGCAAAGGGTGGCGGGCGGCCTTTTTCAAAGTCGTCACTGCAATCTTCAACAAGACATCCTGATTCGAGAGTTGGCGTTTTGTCTCTCAAGTCGTTAGTGGAGGTGGGGACAGTGTCTCTTTTTTCTTCTTTGGGTGCTTATGCTGCTGAGCTTGGGTCTCTCAAGGCAGCTGGGTAAGAAGAGCTGGGCTCTATGCAGGCTTGGCGAAAGAAGATGGATCCGTAGTATCGTATTAGAGAAGTTAAAGCTCAACTGAAAGTAGAATATGAGGCTCAAGAGAAGAAAGAGTCATGGAGAAGGTGGGGAGAGAGGCAATAAAACGGAAACGAACAAGTTTAGGTTCGAGGGGAGAGGGAGGGAGGGAGGG
>NETT01000192.1:0-27037 GCA_003449175.1 Ceratocystis smalleyi
CCCCCCCCCCCCCCTCATCGATTCACTGGCCAGACCAGACAATAGTACTGCATAGCGCACTACGGCATACCACAGTACACCACGGCACACCACAGGACACCATACCACAAACTACACCCCACACCCCACCTAGTAGGTAGAGCAGGCCAGCCTCATCGACGGACTCTCTTCGTTTCTTCTCTTGGGCTTGACTTGACCGCTATATAGACCGGACCGTCCTCTCCCCATTGTTCCCGTCCTTTTTCGTCTTGCTCCTTACTCTACATCACCAGCAGCCAGCCAGCTTCGATATAAGACTTGACAGTTCCCCCTGCAGTTCCTCTCCTTTATTTTCCATCTCCTTCTTTTGCTCTTGCTTCTACTATCGCTCTCTACAACGACTTCCTTTAACATTCTGCAGTCTGCCCTACAGGCCAGTCTTCGTTCTCTTTTATTTCACCACACACATTCTCTCTTCGCATTAGCCCGCCGCCCGCCGCCCGCCATGTGCTTACAACTAATCGAGTGCTACGCTGTTTGTGGCTGCATCTACTATCGCCATGCTATCGATCAGTGTGCCTCGGTCAATCTGCCAAACCACGAAATCCAAGTCCGGAAAATACCTGTGGGCGCAATCTGCGATATTCACCACAAGTCCCGCTAGGGTCAGCCAGTAGCCAGCCTACCTTGTAGTTTTCTCTGGCTCTCTCTGGAATGCGCCTGTGGCCTGTGGCTACCACCAAGATTCTCAGCTAGCTCCCGCCACCACTCGTCCATCATGTGGCCGCTTTGCCGGCCGTTTTTCCTTTTTCCTTTTTCCTTTTTCCTTTTTCCTTTTTCATCATTTATCTTTTCTATCACGCCCAATACCCAGACTGAAAGCATTCGTTTTTTAGAGCATTGCTACCACTGGCTGGTAGCTCACACGACAGTCGCTTCCTATGCATTATCGTTCCTTTATTTTTTATTTTCTATTTTGCTTCTCGCTTCCCTTGGCCTCCTCCTCTTGGTCTCAACGCCACCGCCTGTCGGGTCTACTACGCAACGTTGCTCAACATCCCGATATTCATACCATATACACCAAAAATATATAGATACGGTCCGCTTTGTTTTGCTTTGTTACCTTTGTTTTGGTATTTTTCGGGGTTCTTTTCTCTTTGTCTCTTTTCTTCTTCCTTGGTCCTTTTTCCGTTCTCATCTCCTCATCTTTTCTTCTTCCCTCTTCTTCCCCGTGCTTTGCTTTTTTATCACTTGCTCTTTTGCTTCTAGATCGGCTCTGGTTTATGTTCGGCGTCAGCGGTTGGCGGAAAGGAGAGCGTGTTTCACCACCCATAGCATGGTGCTCTTTGGGTTGGAATTTCAACGATATGTCCTTCAGGGAAACGGACAACAACAACGTGGCGTTTGTCAGAGGTCAAGGACAAGATATAGGGAAGATAGCTTGCTTTCAGGTAGACCTTTTTTCATGAATCGTATTAGATTTCTCGTACCATCTTGCATTCTAACTGTCCACATGCGCCCTTTCCTAGGAGATGGTCTGTTTTATGGTGCTTTGGCGGCCTGGTCTTCCTTGCCTGGAGTCACACAAGGGGCCAGTCGCAGCTTGTGTATGGTGCGCTTATCTTCACCAATTACGCCAGGTCTTGTTCGTAGCCTTTGGTCGGATTAAGCGCGTTAAGCGACAGGACACTTGGGAGACTTCGCAGGCCGCCGCTTATGATCTCCCTTTCTCTCGCTCTGTCTTTCTCGCTCTATCTTTCTCTCTTCTCTCTCTTCTCTCTCTTCTCTCTTTCCGTCTTCCTCTCGTTCTTCAGTTCCTTGTTTCCTGCCTTCACTTGCAAATGCTCTTAACTTATCCTTTTGTCCATCTATCTTTTTTCCTTCAGCTTGTTCCTTCACGTCCCAAAAAAAGAAGGCTCATGTTTCAAGAAAGCAACACGCCCCCGGGAAGGATGAGTTGCATGGCAGTGACAGCGACGCACAAGCTATACAGCCAATACTTGGATGGCATAGGCGAAGCCCTGTTTCTTGTTGATTGCCTCGGACCAGGGCCGGCTTTCTGGCGGGGATGCACGCTAGGGAGCACTGTTGTACATGATCGAGCGAAGACGAGCTGAGACAGAACAAAGGCCACGGCCGCTTGGACTGGGCTGGCATGTGGTTCTGGGACTACCAGAAAATAACGGCGGTAGAAGAGCAAAACACGCACGGCAAACTCGTTGCTCAAAGTTGCAAAAGCGGCTTCAGCCTTTGGAGGACAAGACCGATGGTGACTGGCCATGCCTTATCAAAGCTCTCATGTAATAGCATGAATATGCTCCACTCAACCACTGGCAGGATTAGGCGCGGATGTTGCCGATGCTACTGCCCAAAACCTGTCATCTCCGCGCAAAGACATGAAACGTTGCTGCGCGAGCACAAATCTAGGCCAAAGGAGCGTTATTTTCGGCAGTCCAAGGCCATCGGGTGTTCCGGCCTAAAGCCAAACCCTGTGAGTCTAGGGTCTTCTGCTTAGTAAGATCATGGAGAAACACCACAGTCACGTGACTCGGGGGCGCTATATCAAAGAACTCCCGTCGCCCCAAGCCCGCAGCCGCGGCAGACAAAGAAACAGCCGTCAACTAACAAGCAACAACTATCAACTCAAAGCCCATCACGCAACGGCTGGTAGGCAGTACGGCCTGTGAAACTGCCGAGCCTTTGTCAACACCGGCTTCCTTTCTTGAATCATCACAAAGATGGTGAAAACCAAGCTGGCCTCCAGTCAAAAGGGCCCTGGGTCTGGATCTACGGCTGGGCGCGGCAGTCTCAAGGACACCAAGCGCACAAGTAGTAGGCCGCAGAACACCAATCTGCCTCCAGAGTGGGAGCAGAAGAGTCTTGGCCATCTTTCCCGTGACGCTGTTTTTGAGCTGGCAAAAAATTACGCCCGTAGTAACGATATCGAGCCTGCAAGATGCGCCTTCACAAAGGTGAGTCCTCGGCTTAATGACGATCCTCAATGTTGAAATATCCGTGCAACCCCACGCTTCCCGTCACCCTCCCCCAAGTAACACCCGTGCTCTCTCCAGGCCGCTACGCTGTGCCCGTGCAGCAGGGGCTTAATTCGACCGCCCTGCAAATGCAAAGACTTCAGAAGGGCGGCGGCCAAGACCCCGCCTGACATCTTCAATGAAGCCATGTACAACTGCAAATGCTCCGTGAGCAAACAGTTTCAAAAGTGCGACGATGCTATGCACGTTAGCAGTCTCAACTATCTTGCCGCTCTCTCGCTGGTGGCCGATGACTTTCTCCGAGCGGCTTCCGAGGCTAGCTGGCTGTTGGAGATTTCGCCACGGAAGCTAGAGGTGAGTGTGTGCGTGCCTTTTGATGCTTTTCGGCTTTGACCGCTAATGGCTGGCACAGGGCTACCTAAGACTGGCCCAAGTCGCCATAAAACAAAAAGACGTCTGCTTTGCCTGGCAGATATACACTGCCGCAATGAACATGGCACGAGCCAATAATCTCGAACAAGACCCCAACTACGCGGTGGGTTCATGGAGCGGCACAGCTTGTCTCTTCTCGTATCCATGTTAACTAACGCGGCGTACAGAACTTGGTCAAGATGAGGGAGCCGCTGAACGTCAAGTTCTCCAAGTTGGATCCTATTAAAACCCTCCCGTATGAGCTATTGCTGTATATCGTAGAACAGCTTTCCGTCCGCGATTGGAAGTATGGCTTCCCAAGCCAGACAGACCCTCCTTGTTTCCCAGCTAACCCAGCCCACGCAATAGAAATCTACTGCAGGCCTCGAAAAAATGGCGCCAATGGATTACCACTTGCCAGCGACTCTGGAGTTCTGTTGCATTCCAAGGCAATGACATAGCCTCAAAGCTAGCAATCACTAAGCTGATGGAATACTCGGGCAACATGCTGAGGCGACTGTACATCAGAGAGCCCATCGTGATCGACGCCGCGTACCTCGATCTGCTGCGTAAAGCTAGCCCGTCGCTTAGAGACCTCTGCATAGATGTCAAGAAGTTTGAGAGTGGCCGGGTCGCTTCCGGCCTGGAGTCGGCTTTCCGTTTTGACCATCTGATATTATCAGCAAAGTACCCCGTCCAAAATTCGGCCGACTTTGAGGCCTTCATGGCGATTGCTACGCATGCCAAGGCCTTTAATCTATCGCTATATGGCTACGCTGGGACCCCCCAGCGCCCGTTGATTCTCCCTCTATTCCGTGAACTTCAAGATTTGACTCTCATGCTTCATCTTGAACACCGCATATGCCTGGTAAGCTTCACTCATCCTTTTCTACATGGCATGTCTTGACGTGGCTCCTTGTTTTTCTAACACGCAGCGTCGCCACCCCTAAGAACATGCTTGCTCGCAATGCACCCCAACTCCGCCGTTTGTGGCTCAACAAAATGAGACTGCAGTGTGAGCCGGTAACTCCAGAGTCCGTCCAGAGGAATCCGGGAGAATACCTTCCTCAGCTGGAAGGTCTCATCATTGATGAAGTGAACATGGACAACATCAACCCTTTCGACTTCTTCAAATACAGCTTTCCCCGCCTCAAGATCTTTCGTTACCGAAATGTTAGCTGCCGCAACGAAACGCAAATTTCGGACGCAAACAGCCTCTCGCATTTCTGTACTCTTTCTCCCGTGCCCGAAAACAGCTTTGCGCAAATTCGCGACATTGGAGTTATATCCATCGACCTACTCAAAAGGTCGCAAAACTTGGCTACGCGGTGTCTTGAAGCTTCTCTCAGCTCAGGCACCGTGGAATGCGTCAGTGTTGAGATGAGTCTATGGCGCGGCCGGGATCTAGGAATGGGTGCGTATAGAGAGACTGCGCTCTGGGGCTCGCAGGGAGTCAGGACTCTGGTGCTGGCATTTCCGCCAGAGGAACTTGTCTGGAACAGAAATTTCTTACAGCTATGGGACGAGAGGCTCATCTCGTTCTTGGAATCATTCCCCAACCTGAAATCGGTCGTGATACACGAAAGCTCTCCGTTGGCTCGCCGGCCACAAAACAAGGCAGCCATCCTAGAGGCTATTGTTAGCCTCCCTAGCACTATCCAAACAGTCTACGACGTCGAGGTCAAAGGCGATGCGAGAACTTTTCTGCATGGTCTGGCAGCCAGGAATGGCAAGAAAATCATGTCCTATCTGGATTTCGAATCTTTAGAGTACCCCCGTAACTTTTGCTCGGATCCCAAGCGGCCATTACCCGATGGAGCCCGGGACCACGCCCTCTCTTTTCCTATTAGCACGATGCCTGGCCAGCCGTGTGTCTTTTGGTGAGTCGAATGAGATGGTAGGTGATAAAGGGGGGCGATTCGAGCATTCAACCGAAAGAAGAGCCTCTCGTGATGTTTGACTTTGCATGTTCGAAATTGAGGAAAATAGGACACACAAGTCTCAGAAACCCAAAGGCCTAACTGCTTAGAACGGTTAAAATGCCAATATTGTCTTCGAACGTGTGAGATAGACGAGGGAAATACGGGAAGAGGTCGATGACCTGAGCTTTCTGATATCTGCGCCCATCGAAATCAACTATTCGAACGTGGGATATTCACCATGAAACGCGATGCTTGGTTATTTGATTGCAAGCGTTGAATTTTCAAATAGATAAGCTGTGAAGAGTGCACTACGCTCTAATAATCTCAAAGCTTACTGTAGCGCATACCGCCTGACATGACAGAGAGTCAAGACTAACATGTAGAAGCAAGTCGTGAGAACCCCACGAACCCGCTCACTGTGCAAGTCCCTCCCGCACCGAATGTAAGCCAGCAGCTGGGATAGATGGCCGTCGGCACATTGACAATCTTCGGGGACAGAGGAAATGACATCATGTGTCCCAGCCCTTTGTAGAAAGAAGAAGCCTCGTTTCTAGATGCTCGCTTTACCATCTAGGCGTCAGAGATAGCTCTCGGTCTACTACAATTCATGTGCAAATGCCTCTCTAGACCAGAACTCTCTGTATTTCCATGCTCATTTTCGCCAAAAGGAAAAGCGCAAGGCTATCACCAACCGCCTCCAAAGAGACACGTCAGCTATGCATCCGCGCCACAAGCTCTAGATCTGATAGGCCTCGAGTGATGAATGCTCGGCAGTAGCAAGAGTTGGTTGGGTTAAAAAAGAAAGCTGACGTCAAATGCAAGAAACAAGCATGTACTCAGGACGGTTCTGAGAATAGACATTGAGCAGTTATTGGACGTTATAATCTCCTATATTACAGTGAGATCTGAATCACGGGTGGCGTTCAGTGCAAGTTGCAAGCAGTAAGGAAGCCCGAAGAAAGCACGATTAGACGTGCATTGATTAGAAACGCCGGCTACGGACAGGCTGCAGGCTGTATGTTTGGAAATTGCTACCTGAGAAACCGCTAGGAGCTCGGGAAATCGAGGTGCAAGACATATATCGACTGGCCTTCTTCTCTATTTGCTTACTTCCAATGCAACGGAACGAAGGACTAGCCGGGCTCAGAGTAGCTACGGCGATGTTGAGAAGTTCCGTCATGGTGGATTAGGAGCTCTAGAAGCCCTACTGTCGCTTCGGCTGACAAGATGTCTGAGAAGGCTAAGCGAGTAGGAAGCAAACTAAATGCTGGTAACAATGCAGCAGGAGGGAAGGGTATCCTGTACAATGGTCATCCATAATAGCTTGGTGCCACTATATTTAGGCTACCGCAACGTCTCTAGCGCACGACTAGCCAGCCACGCCACACCTGGCTCAGATTCCCGATCCTACTGCTCCCGGCTTGAAACTGGCAGGTCGCAATGAAGTGTATGGTATGCTACTGTGTGGGTGGGTGGTAGACGTACAAAGAGAACGCACATGGAAGCCCAGTTGGTATGTGTTTTTGAAGAAACGAGTAGGAGAGCTAAATCTACGGCTGGCTGAGGACGTAGGACGTAAAAGCGCCGTGTGTTTATGCCGGTCGTCCAAACATTGGGGTTGAATCAATCAATCAGCCCATGGCTGGTCATGTGTAGCGACCTGGCCAGTTCCAATATCCAGCTGCGGAGGTGTCGTGGACGGTAGAAGAAGACCGATGCTTGGTCCGACATGTAGTGCCTAGGACCTCTTGCTTCTGCGAATGATGGATGGGCTGGGTCGGAGGTTGTGTTGAAGCCGGAAGGCTCGCTCTTGGCAGGCTTCGGCCACACACATAAGCACACTCGAGGGCACTTCAATGGTAGCGCCCTCTCCTGTTTAGTCCTGGACAATAAGGCATTATCAAAGTCTTTGTCTAGAAAGCACTTTGGCCAGGCCGGTCTTCCCGTGTACGTCCTCGGAAAAGGTAGTATAGCGCCTGATATTATATTCAAAGTCTATTACGAAAAAGAAACCATGTTGCGATACACCCATGGACTCGTTCGTTGCTCAAGCAGGTTGTCCCTCTAGTCTTAAACCCAAATCGCGTGTAAATAGATAATATGGATGACCCCCCAGACAATAAAGAGCCAGGAGATGGTGAAAATGACGGGGAAAGGCAAGAAAAGAAAAAGAAAAGAAAATCGTGTATCCCAAACCTTTGTGGCAGAAAGCTTCGCTTCCGCCTTTGCTTAGCTATGCATTCTATCATTCACACCTCAGAACCAAGTCCCGCCTCTGTCCCCGACCCAGCTCCCGCCGCCGCACCTGACCCCGACGAAACCAGCACCTCAAACTCCAGTGGCGTCAGTGTGCTCCGCCGCCGGTTTGCCGCCTTGCTGGTGCGTCGCTCACGCTTGCGCTTTGCTAGCGGGGGCCGGTCCCGTGTCTGGGTGCGTGGGAGCACATGCTTCTGCTGCATGGGGTTTGCGTCAGCCACGGCTTCGCCATCGTCAGCAACAGCCTCCTCAAACTGGTCGGACTTGCGTTTGCGGCGCGCACTTGCCGGTGCTGCTAGCGCGTCACGCTTAACCGGGTCTTCCTCAACTATAGTCTCGGCTTTCGCAGGCCGTGTGCCATCTGACTTAGTCGTCGGATCGGCAGACGCCAAAGAGGGTGCGACTAGCTTGGGTGTGGTAATCTTGGCAAGTCGTGCGGCCTTGAGCTTAGCTCTAACACGAGCCGCGTCAGCGTCGCGTTCGGATGCTGCGATTTTGGCGGCGATGGTGGCCATTGTAATTGGGGACTGCTGAGGACCGGGGTCGCGGGGCAGGGGAAGACGCGAGGGGCTTCCAACGCAGGGGGTCCCATTGACTCCAGCACGTCTCTTTCGCGGGGTCGGCCTTATGCCCGAGTTCTTGGAGTCGAATGAGCGGATAGAATCAGTTTCTGAGAGGGCAGCCACGCTATCAGGCCGTGGCGTAGGCTCGGGATTAGGCTTTGTCTCGTTCTTAGGAGCTGGTGTCTTTGTTTGTGCTTCTTCCGTAGCCATGCTTTCGGTAGGTGTAATTTCCGGTTCAACTTCCGTATTGGGTGCCGCGTCGGTGGCAGCCTTGCTGATAGGCTTAGGGCCTGTTCTATTGCTAGCCGTTTTAGTCAATGGCCTTGGAGTCTTTGTTGAGTTTTGACGGCTTAGCGGAGCCCGCGTCCCTCTGGTCCCTGCCGTTTTTATATCCTCCGCTATACCCACATCCTTCGTCTTGGTTGCCACTGGGGCTGGCGTATTCTTGATCAGGGAAATGGGACGTCTAGGCTTTGGAGCCGGAGTTCTAGGCTGGGTTCGTGGTTGAGCTACTTTTGCCGAGTCGTCTGTAGAGTCAGCCGACGACTCAGTACGTGCGTGCTTCGAGGCGGCCTCGCGACGAGTCTTGACTGTTGTTGTAGTTGTTGTAGGCCTTGTGACAGGGGTTCGAGAAGGAGCAGAAGTAGCCGAAGCCTTGGTAGTCGGTCGTGTTTCCGGCTTTCGCGTTGGCGCCGCTTTTGACGCCGCCTCGGCTTTAGCAGAGGGCTTGATTGCCAATGCTGGGGTAGGGCCTAGTGTTGGGGATTCCTTGATGATGGGCTTTGATGGCACTTTAATGGGCAGGATACTCTCTTCATCGTCGTCTTCGTGTGAAGGCGCTTCTTGTTCGTCAATCATCTCCGAAAACTCTACAACTTTGCGGATAGGCCTGGACACTGCCTCATTCTGTCTATTGCCGGCGGATGGCACCTCCTTGAGCGGCGATGGGCAGGTGGGTGTGGGCAGATGATAGGACACGTCATCATGTGCGGCTGGGTTGACGGGGATGTGGGCTATTGATTGCTGCAGAATCTCAACGTTTGGCCCCTCGTTGTCATCGTAGTCTTCATATATGTCATCGTCTGATCCGCTCATTACGTCGTCGTCATATGTGGGCGCAGGCACAAGCTGGAGTGACGACTTTCCAGGGATTGGTGTAGGAATTCTTTCGACATCGTCTATATCATGCTCGGAGTCGGAGTCCATAATATGGTCTGAGTCGTGCAAATCGGCATCCTCAAGATCCTCATCGGCGTCATCCCCCAAGCCGAGATCTACAGATGCCCGGTATGTTTCTGAGATATGCCTCACTCGGACCGGGCTTAATCGAAGGCCCATCTTGAGTTCTTCCTCGTTGATGGGCCGGCCGCTAGTAGCCATGCGGCGTCTCCAGCCATCGATAAGATGCACAGCTTCCCTCCACCGCGTCTCCATGCGCTCCCAGCCCTCACGGAGACGGCTAATTTCGTCTTCGCGTACCTCGACTTCTTCAATTGGAACAAAGGAAGGGTTGGTGAGGATGGTGCGCAGGTGCTCAAGAACACCTTCCAAGTCTCCGTCAAGCTCCTCGCAACTTGGCTGCGCGGCTACGGCAGATTGTGATACTGGGGCGATCGCCTCAGGCTTCTCCCAGCGTGTCATTTCGACAAGACAGTCCCTAGTGCGTGTAATGAGACCCAATACGGCAGCATTTTCCTGCCGCAGGTCCTTGGCCAAATCAGCCAAAAACTCGTTTGTTTCATCTCGTAGCGCTGAGGCTGGTGTGGCGTCTGTGGGAGACACTGAGCTGGTAGCATGGGATGATGGCCCTTTAGGGGCCTCGTCTCCAATTTCGCCCGTAACAGAAATGACAGTCACGGCGCCAGTTTTTCCCACTCCTCGAGTGCGGGTTGTCTCTCCAAATTGCCGTTTCAGGGCGTCAATCTGCTTGTCGCGTCGCCGGAGCTCGGTGGCGCACGAAGTGCGTGTCTGGTTGACCATTGACTTGGCCCTGGCCAGTTCTTCTTTGAGTCCGCGCAGGGTGGCCTCAACGCTGCGAAGCTGGGTACGAAGAGTGACCTCGGCGGCCTCGGCAGTGTGTGCCTTGCGCTGCGAATCGGATATTTTATCGGCCAGACGCTGGATGTCATTAGTTTGGCGGAGATTTTCGGCACGCAAGGTTCGTAGTGTGGCTGCGAGAGACTCGCGATGTTCGGCGTCGCGCTATGTTATGTTAATATTGTCAGCCCGAGAAAAAGAAACCATGCACAGATGATCTGGCTTACGTCGCGCCGCAGTATCAGGTCGTTCAGCACGGCCATTATGCGGCTCATCGTCTCGGCCAATGTTTCGTCATCGTCGCCAGGGTCGTCGAAGTTGATGTTCTGTCCATCACGAAGCAAGCCTCGTGACAGCAGCTGGTTGTTGAGGTACGCCGATGCCGTGCGGAGGTTGTCGAGGTCGCTCATTGTTGATAGCAGTGTGCACTTGTCGCCGTGATTCCATCAAAGACTTGGAATAGTATGGAAATGGAAAGAGAAACGGCCACGTCTGACAGCTAGAGCAGAAGACGAGGCTAGCCCAGGAGTCACAAATGCCATTCGCGGGCGGGTTTCCCTGTCAGATTCAGTAGCGTCCAAGCTAAGACCAAGGGAGGATGTCTGTAGAAAATGAAGACAGTGTTACAGCAAAGCCAAACTATCAAATGAGGATTCAAGACAGCGGAAGAAGAAGAGAGCCAGACGAAAAAGCAGCGCTTTGTTCTCTCTCTCCAAGTCATCTACATTATTTCTGTGCTATCAATAAATAGCAGGCCAGCGCTAGTGTGCAGGCCCTGGCCAATGATATGCCTGTCTTGTGACTAGGACGCACCGATTCTGTGGATCTCTTAGTCACCACAGCAACATACATGGTCTCATGTGCTTCGTGGGAATCCAATACATCAGCTGGCACATTAGACGTCATTCCAGTCGATGGGTCCTCGACGCGGAAGGGTGGGGATCACGGTCGGCTGGCCACGGGAATATAAGCACAACATAACTGCGCAGTGCAGCGCAGTCCCGCGCAGGAACCATCTTGTGTCTCTCTTCTCCTATGTGGTATCTTTTTTCTGCCTCCTCTCTTGGCGCCTCTCTTCTCTATCTTGGCACCTCCTCCTCCCGGTCTCTCCTGCCTTCATCCTGGCCTTTTCCTCCTCTCTGCGTCCCAGTCTCCCTTCCTCGCCGCCAACTCAATTCTCCGGCTTGAACTTGCCTCTCTTCTCCCGCAGCGCCTCCACACGTTTCCGATCTCCCTCAAAGCGCTTGATAAGGGCCTGCTGCTCTGCCTTGCGGCGCTCGCGCATCTGGAAACGGTAAAAGCCCACCATTTCTTCCTTCTTCTTGGCCTCCTTGGCCATCATGCGCTCCCTAGCCGCCTCGGCCTCTGATCTGCTAGCCGGCGCTGCCCTGCTGCCGCGCGTGACAGTGACAAACCCGTCTTCGTCAGGCTCGTTGCGCATGCGTTTTGCCATTTCTGCCGCCTCTTTCTCCTTGCGATTGTAAACATTAAAGAAGGCATGCACTGCGCCCTGGATTTCTTCTCGATCTGGCCGGCATAGCTGTAGATGCTCCATGACCCAGATTGGGCCCAGCGGCTCCGTGCTTGCCGACACTCCATCGCCCCATACTGGGAGGTTCTTGCCTGTTTGTGTCTTGGCCATTTTCTTGAGTGCAATGCGCACGTTGTGTTCATCAGCCAGCAACACCACTGCCGCCGAACCGCTCTGGTGTATTCTGCGTGTCCAAAGCTGCGGCAGTTTTGCCTGTTCCTCCTCGGCTGTCTGTGTATCCTCTTCGTCCTGGTCATGTCGGCGCTTCCTGCTGAAGCCGGCAATCTTCTTAGCCTGTGCAGGCTCCACCTCGGGCTCGGGGTCGTTCTCATCGCGGAAGCTAATAGATTCAAAGCAGCCGGGGCCCACCAGCTGTATAAACAGCGCACGGAAATAGGCCTCGTTGCTGTCAACGGGGATGTTTTTTATGAAAATACTGCGCGAGTCCTTTGCGCTTGGGATTCTTGGCGCATTTCGTCGTACGCGCATTTCGTGCACTGCACTCATGGGAAAGGACGGCATTGGCGGCATAGAGACGAGGAAGCGAATGAAATTGCCCTCGGTAGCCTTGTGCTCGTATTGGGATATCGGCGCCATGGTTTGCGTATGGATGCGTTCTTGCGCGGGCAGGAGGTACCGGGGGTTCGAATAGAAATGATCGCCGGTAGGTCGTTTTCTCGCCTCAATTGAGGTTTTCATAGAATTGTATCGTGAGACCTGCTAGAAAAAAAAGTAGGCAGAATTCCATAGGCGGTGAAAGTCGCTATATTGTCTGACTAAGCACACTGCTCCACTTGGCACATGATAGGGTAGGGTCTTTAACCCTTGGAATGCCAGGACCGTGTATGCATGTATTATTTTACGTCTACCTACTGGTTTCTCACAGCAATACGACGGCATGCTAGGACCGTGCTATTGAAGTCTTCTGATAAGAGGTGAAAGACGACTACAAACAGATCCTCAAACACAGACTTCTAGGCCCGAAAAGCAAAACAGAGCATCGAATGTTTTGTAACAGCGCGAGCGCTGGCCCAAGGCAGGAAAAAGCTTCCTTGGTGCCACTGTTGATGAGATGGAGTGAAATCTACCAGCTCTGCTTGCTTATGCAAACGACAGGAACTCGGAGAACCCCCAGAGGAGGGGGATGCTGGGCGCTTCGTAGCCACCCTGACGGAAGCTGCCGAACTTTCCAAAACTGACCGGTGGCTCAACAAGCCAAACTGAGCTGAAGGGCTGCCACGACCATCTAGAATAGCAGAGCAAAGCCGAGCAAAGAAGTCACCACAGGGCGAAGCCAACGCTCTCATTGACGCACGTACCCATGCAGTTGGAGGCGGAACGAAAGAAGGCGAGGAAGCCAATCTGAAGGCTAAGCCCCTGTAGGGGTCAGCCCGGGGATCAGTTGAGAGTGTAGCTCTCCCGCTGGGGACGTCATACCTGAAGTAGACGCTATATTGAGCTCATATTAGATGTTGGCATGCCCGGCTTTTGGAAGGGCTACAGCCAAACTTTCCAATCTAGTTTGACCTCGTTGCAGTCCTTGCCGCAAAGGCTCTATGGATTCAAGCGTGAGCCCACGTCACCGGCTCATCTGCTTTCCTTGGATCTCGTATTGGATATATTGAACATGGCACCAATAGCAGCTTGTCAAAGTTGAGATGAACTTCACCTATAAGGCGACTTGATATCATCAGTTGCCATTCCCAGACTCCATTGCCATCTGCTGCAGCTATCTTAGTGAAAGCTTCTTTGACTTCTGCACTAGCCGAAGATCACCGGAACATACTACTACGGGCTTGCTGTCCGTGCCTGTGTGGTTAGATGCTAGTAGTAGAAACAGAAGCTTACCGCGCCCCAAGCAACCACAGAGACTACCAAGCCCTCCAGTGCAGTTAGCTGGTCAGATCTGGTACAATTGTCGGCATAACAAGGCCTTGCGGGCTGTTGTTGGGATATGAGTAGTTAAGGGTCATAAGTCACAAGAAATTCCTTTCCGTCATTACGACTCGGGAAGTCAGATATGGCCATTATCAAGATATGCTCTTGCAAGGCTACTCTGGAATCGTAGAAGTTGAGGATGGCCTGCAGTGCAAACGTCGGGCTGCTCTGCCACGAGTAAGACATCTATGGCTACATTCACAATATACAGGGGAGATTTGTTCCTGTCTGTCTAGGAGTGGTGGATCTCATGGGGCCGTATCACCATGCCAGTGGTATTAATACACACTCCCCATCTATGAGTTGCACCGGACAGCCAGCCTTCAAGTATATCAGAGAGGACAAAGCAGGTGCCATTAGTGAGATCGTTTCCGCATTTGATACACTTGACAAGCAACAGGTATTGCATGGCAATGCTGAGCTACGCAACACCACCTGCGATGTGCGTGCTGGCAAGTGTGTGATTGTGGGTTTAGAGAGGGCAACGCTTGGTCCCTGCGATTCTCCCAGAACCATTGGCTCTAGTATTGTGCTTCGGAGGATACAGCAGACATCGATCAAAGAGAAAGATGACTCTTTCACCCAAGGGCCACGGCCCACACAGATAGGTCTGGAGGTATCCTCCTAGAGCAAGGGCTGTTTTGCGGAAACCCAGCCACTCTCGGTACCAGGGCAACATGTTTGACATAGAATGAAAGGTTCGGACAATCCTTGATCAAATACATGATGCCCGAGGACTCTTGTTTCTGCGAAACACCAATGATGAGCACAGAGCCAGATTGCAGACGCCGCTGTTGCTGTTGAAGTTGGCAAGCTAGCCCCTACCAGACAGGTAGATATACCTCCGAGAGCTCTTTCAGGGCAAGCTTTCCATGCTTAATATCAGCTGGCACATTATCAATTTATCAATCTCATTTTCTAGAAGTCATTTGGGCATGGTCAATACTGTGACATCCGCCTGTATAGCGGCATCTTGGGCGAGGGAAAACAGCTCATCCTCCACGGCAGATGTGTTCCTAGAGGCCGTATTACCTACGAGCCAATCGCTCTGCGGTGAGCTAGGATTGCTTCGACAGCATTTTCAAGTTGCCTGCCAAAATGGCTTCTAGGAGAGTAGGTATACAGAGCTCTGGAAATCATGAAGATGCCCATTTGTCTAGCCTCTTCCTCTTTCTGTCCATGGTAAGCGCGATAATATGCTGGCTGACACGTAGCATAGTGAGTCGCAGTTTGTAGCCACGGCCCAGTCTAGCTCATGCAGACGGCTTGTCTGTGCATCAAGTCAATGTATTTTTCCTTCATTTTTAGATCTCTCGTGTTTTCTTCTTCAAGTTTCGCATCCGCAATATCACATACGCAAGAACCATGCGCAGAACTACAAGCATGGTCCCCAGGTCTTTTAAGTTACATAACCAAGGGAGCCAGTCCGCACAGGGGGTAGCCGACGTCGTGCTATTCTAATTCCCTAGATTTGTTTCAAAATCCCGCTTGTTCATGTGGCTCGGTGCTTCATATAGAGCTCCTTGTTGGCCCGATCGACCTGGTCAAAAGCCTAGTTAGTTTAAAGCTACAAATTAAGGCAGGCTGCTCTTACGCTCTGAAGCCAGGCAAGGCCACAGAACAGCCAACGGCGGGGCACAACGAGGGAATCGAGCCCCTAGCCCATGCCCCGTTACCTGGACATCACAGCAGCCCTCCCAGGCGCCCTTGTGTTCGTCCGAGTTTTCGGGAGGGGCGAGCAAAATGTGAAGAAAGTAAAATAGCAGTGAGGCAGCGCCGCTGGCACATCAGATGTACGTGTTTGCTTGCCTGTGTATGCAAAGTAGACCGTTCGCCAGCCGGGGAGATGTCTACGGCATGCCTTGGTCCATGTAAGGCAGTTCGTTTCGCTCCTCGACTGCCGTTCTGTATGGGCTGTTGCTTTCTTTAGGTTCCTTGGCGTCTATGTCTATCCCTTTCCTTGTTCGTCTCGCCCATGATAAGTAAACCACCCCACTTCAAGGCGCTTGAGGTTTCATGTTGCCAGCCCAATATAGAAGACGCAAGTGTACAAGTGTACTTGCGTTTCCCGACTTACAGCCAGGGGAAGCCAGCCAGCCTACAATTTCTGCTTGGGGCTCCTTGGCCCTCTGCCTCAAAGCCGTAATTCGTCGATTCTATGAGTCTTTTAGCTTCTATGGCTTGGCCCTGCTGTCTGGCCCTGCTGTCTGGCCCTGCCGTCTGGCCCTGCTGTCTTCCCTTCGTAGCACAATACCCTAATTCCGATCCTCTTTCTTGCCTCTCCACCTCTTCGTGGTCTCTCCTCCTTGTTTTACCTTTCTTCCTCAACCTTTTTTTCTTTTTATCCTCCCTTCTCCTCCCGCGTCGCCTTTTTTCTCACATTCCCTCGATCTTCGACATTCATCGCTCCTTCTATTTATTTTGCTCTACCCGGTCTTACTGCCCTGCAAGCTGTACTAGCCAGCCGCCTGCTTCCTTTGTCTTGATCTTCCCCCGATCTACATCGCTTTACCAACTCCTCCACCAACCCGCACCCATTGCCCCCCTCCCATCTCGGTATTGTTACTAGCCACTATATCTCGCTTGCATCATGTCGACTCGTCCTCCCTTCCCCTTTGCTCGCACCTCCGGCTTGTCCCAGGCTACCACCGCCGACGCCATTTCCTCTCCTTCTGGTGAGCGCGACGATGCTAAGCGCAACTTCTTGAAGGCTATGCGTCCGCTGCCAACCCAGCATTATTGGGATGTCTACTTCAACAGGTGGGTAGTCGCTGTAGCACATCTTCATCTGCCAAACCCGCATCTCTTTTTGCTTTCCGCCTCCTACTTCTATTCTTAATTGCTGACATGCTGTCTCTGTGGCGCAATCATAGAACCCTCAAAGATCAAACCCCCAACGGCGATGAATATCAGGACCAGCTTGAACAGCTGTGCAGCCAGATTGACTCCGTCCAGGAGTTCTGGAAATACCACAACAACTTCCCTGTCGACCAGATCAAAATGCGCGAATCGATCTACCTGTTTAAGCAGGGGTTCAAGCCTATCTGGGAGGATCGCCGCAACATCCACGGTGGCAGCTGGACCTTCCGTGTCCCCAAGTCACAGAGCATTGATATCTGGACGCGCGTGCAGCTGCTGGCCATTGGCGAGAAGCTCGAAAGCGTTCTGGAAGAAGGTGCGTCGCTTGTCCTTTTATTTCCTTCCACATACCCAGTCCGCTTCTAGATGGCCATATTAGCTAACGTTATTCCCATTTCTTGCTGTGCAGGTGACCAGCTGTGCGGTGTCGGTCTTTCGGTCCGATTCAACTCCCATCTCATCACCGTTTGGCACCGCGATGCTTCCAAGAAGAAGTCTATCGAGAATTTGCTCAAGTGTGTCTTGGATGAGTTCCCTGAAGACAAACAGCCCAAGTCGGATACCTATTTCTACAAGAAGCATTCCGACCACTCTGGTTTCAAGGCCACCCCCGAAATCCAGGCTGTTCTAGACTCAAAGAAACGCAATGAAGAGGCTGCCGCTGCTGCTGCTGCTGCTCAGAAGTAGATTCTGCATTCTGCCGAGCAGGTGGAACAACGTAGCTTAGCCATCTGACATCCTTTTTCTCCTTGTTACTTGTTTTCTTCTCTGCTGTTGCGCCAGCTTAGCTTGGTTTAGCCGGGCGCTTAACCCCTCCCCTCTCTTCACCTTTGGCTTTGTTTCGCCAGCACCACCTGGATGCAATGCCTATAAAAGGCCGTTAGGCAACAGAAAGTGTATTTGCACCTGTTCATTGTACATGATTATCTCGTTCTTTTGTTTTTATTGTCTTTGTTTCGTCATCTTTGCGCAACTACTAAATGATCATATAGAGCGCACACATACCAATACATATCACATCATTTGTCTTAAGAGTTCATTGTCGTTCGCGTTGTGACATCCGCCATGTACTTGCTACGTTGTTGTTGAGGCTTGACGGAAAGAAGCATGTGCTCCAGGGTGTCTCGCGCACTTTTAACAAAATAGAAATGAGCCACTTTGTCCCACTGTCTCTAGTGTCCATGCTCTCTCCGCAGCCCTTCCTATCGCCACACTCCCGCCCGTCGCATTACATCATCAAACTCCTCTTTCTGCACGCCTGCCCTTACGCCTGCGCCTCCATTCGCCTCTAGTACCATATCGCGAAGCAAATCATCGCTAACATCCTCTTTCAAAAGGGCAGCCACGCGCTTGAGATGCGCGATGGTAATGCGGCCATCTTCATGGTCGCCTCCAGCGCCAGACCCAGCAGAATAGGTGTTAGTAAACAGTGCAAAGGCTTCGTCGAGCTCGTTCGAATGCGTGTCCTCGTCGTTGTCGCGCGCGTGAAACTTGAGCGCACAGATGGCGAAGAACGGCTCGAATGACGCAAAGCCCTCGTTATCTGGGTCGAGAATCGAGAGGAACTCGGCGAGCTCATCACCATCACGTGGCGGTATGCCCAGGGCTCTAGTAGAGAGAGGATTGTTAGTTCTCTGCACATCCACTTGTGTCTTTGCACCTGTTGCGTCACCCTTCAATTTTCTTTTTTTTTCCTTTCCGGCTTGTGCTGTGCATTTTCTGGTCTCCGTCTGTGCTGTTCGTCTTCATCCATTTCATCATCACCCACCAACGCGGTCGGTGCATGACAATAGCTACTCACACCATGGCTGCGCGCACATCTGGCGTCGGAATAACACCGTCCTTCTCGCCCTTCATAGGCTCGGAGAATAGACTAAAGGCCTCTCTGATCTCGCTCTCCTCCTGCGCCGTGACGTTGTGTTCCTTGGCCAGCTTGGAAAGCCGTTGCCTAGGAGCGCCAGTGGCACTCTCTCTCGTGCTTATTGCTTGAGCTTTTCGCTTTGGAGCCTACATGTCTGCGCACTTCGCCGTTGCGCTTGAGCCTGTTAGCCAGCCTCTCTCCTTGCACATTTTGATGGTACACGAAAACAGGAACGGCCTTTGTTAAGAGACAATCCGCTTTCCACGGACTGTTCAAGAGACAATCCATTTCTCATAGACAGTTATGAAAACCGCACAACCACTGTCAGGGAAGAAGAGCTCATGTTATCGGGTCAATTGCGCACCATTTCTTGAAGACTCGCGAGGGTCTGTAATTTTATTATTGTGCTTGTGCTGCGTTGCTTGGTATCTCGCGCGTGTGGATATTTGCTGATAGCTAAGAAAGGGATTCAATGCATGTGACGGTGATGCTTTTCGGGTTATTTGGGGTTTGATGAGGGAGGGAGTTGAACATCGCTCATTGGCACAAGGCTTTGGCTTTCGTAAGATGTGAAGTCTCGTCAATTTAGCCAATGAGAGTCACGTTATCTTTCCCCTGTCTTTGTACAGTGCTGAAAGCCGTGTGTACTGCTACGCCCCACAACTTCCAAAGCCTTCAAATATGGATTTTTTTCTTGATTCTCAGAGCCTGGCGCTCTTCTCTTCACATAACCATCGCATGGGACACAGGGCTCTTGTATCCTTTCTGCTTTCTCCTTCCATCTATATGGGCATGTCTGCTCTACTCTGGCTTCTAGTGGCCATGATAGTCCTTCCCCCGACTCGCTAGTGTTTTGACAATGAATTTTGTTGTCGGCTGTTTCGAGCGGCTTGGCCTATCTGGTACGCCTTTGGAAGGCTATGCAGGATGTTGTGGATGTCCTGTGTTTCTTCTGCATCACGCAGTATACTATGGCCGCTTCAAAATATAGAGCTTGTCGTCGATATGATTAAACCCCAAGACGAACGAGTGTGGACATTGAAGCAATAGTAAAAGCATCGCTCAACGGCCCAGCAATTCAAGTCTGCGTCGTTTCCACAGTCCGTACGGTTCGTTGTTCCTGGTTCCTCTGAGACCGTTCAATCCCGGACTGATGGAAACATTTTTTCTTTTTCATGCTGCTGTGTCAGTATCTTCACGTGAATTGTGTGTCGTGTAAAGTAAACTCCAGTGATATGATCAATGTGCCGTGCCGGGCTGTAGGATCTCTGTCGCTGGTTAGACATGGAGGCACCTGAATGGATGCAAGCCTTGGTAACATGCGTTAGCGATAGACACATTCGTTGTCTCGCAATGCAGACCATCCATCCCCTGGAATTCTAGCAGCAATTAAGAGGGAACCATCTTGTCTTTCTTGGAAATGAAGTCGGAACAAAATTGTTGTTTCCATTGGCACTATCCCACCTTTGCAAAGATTACATGGGCAAACAAAGGGTCCTGTTTTCAAGTGGCTAGTAGATAGATAGCCAGCCCCTCTACCATGTTTATAAAGTAATATACATACGTTATTTACGAGCCCTTGATGAAGTAAAGCCTACGACTAAGACACAGTCAGACAAAAAATATACCATCAGGACCCGTGGCCAGCAGACCGCATATCGGGTCCCAGAAAAAGAGAAAGAAAACAGTGGGAAAGACATCGTGAAAAAGAAAGAAAACTCCCCCACAGCGCCGTGCTTTGGAATGGGCCATGTCGATAACATGTTGTAGTCGAGCCCCCCACAGCCTAAAAGGCACAATTTAAACAGAAACCAAAGACACGGAAGAAGAACTTGGTGGAAACCGCAAGAAAACCTAGGACTCAAACCCTTAGGCAGCTGAGACACAGTTCGACTCTGGCATCATGAACCGGTCCTTGTCATCGTTAATCTTGCGCCTGAAGAGGCTAAGATCCTTAAGAAGACCTTGGATGTATTCTTGTGTCTCGTCGTCACTGTCGTGTAGCGTAGCTGATGAGTATCCGTCCTCGCCATCATAATCTTCGTCATCATCATCGTCTTCATCATCCTCCGATGCCATGCCTGACTGGGACTGTCCCTGGCGGGGGGTACTATCTAAGGCTACGGCTACATCATTGTTGTTCATAATAGGAGCCCCCACAGCAACGTCAGGAATGGGATTCTTGATGCTTTCTAGTGCAAGTTTCAAGTGTAACCGCAGGGCCTCGTTTTCCGTCTGTAAGCTGCGAATTTTGCCCTCGGCTACAAGAGACTTTTCCTCCATCATGCGTTGCATTGTTGCTACGCGGTTCTGGTATTCTTCGAGCTTTTCTTCTTGGACCTTGACGTCCTTTTCCTTTTGGCGAGAGTCTGATACATGAAGCTGGAGCACGCGGATTTCTTCGGCCATGGCGGCGATCTGGGCATCTCGCTCGGCCGTCGAGATGTGGTCTTGATTGACAACAGCCCGTGTGCGAATGCGCTTTGCCTGATCGGCATATCGGAGAGTCGACAATGTTTCTTCGTAATCGGAGGGTGCCACGCACGCAATCATGGCGGTTTTACTGTTCCCACCCAGGGAGTCTTTGAGTAACCAGGTCAAGATAGAATCTCGGTACGGAACAACGTCTTTGTGGTAGCGTTTACTCTTACTTGATCGTTGAGCCTTGGGGTCGGCAAGTGCTGCTATCACGCGACCCAAAGTGGTCAACGACTTGTTGATGTTGCTACCCTCGCGAAGTCGTGCACCTGTGGCCTCAGTGGCTTTGGCACGCTCACTGCCTGCTAGGTCAACAAGACGGATTCTGGAACTACGTTCAGTGGTCTCGTCGGTTTCCATGTCATGGTGGATCTGCTTCAGCATAATGGTAAACACGGCATGGCTACGACTGCTAGTGTCGTTCATCTTGGTACTCGCCGTGGTGCGCGAGGCATCGCCCACTTTCATGAAGTGCAGAATCTCATGCAAGTTGCGAACCGGCATATCAGTGAGATCCTTGACGTAGGGGCCTTCGGTGGGTGATTCGCGGATCTTGAGATAATTGGGCGGCTGGCCGGGCACTACCGGGACGAGCAGATCACGCACATGCTCGTTGTAAACCTCAAAATATGATACTCTGACGTTGTAGGAGATGTTGGGGGTCTCGTTTTGTGCCGACTCGATGCGTTCGAAGAGATCTTCACACGTGCGCGGGATTAAGCCTGGCTGGCCAGGCTTGCCCATCATGGTAAAACTTTTTCCGGCGCCGGTTTGTCCATAGGCAAAGATGCACGTGTGGTAACCCTCAAAGTTGTGGTCGAGGAATTCTTCTCCAAGGCTATTGTAGACATCTTCCTGATGGGCAAAATGCGGGTCGGAGGGATCGTGGCTCCAAAAAGAGTTATCAAAGGTGAATATACGATCCTCGGAGTTCGACTTTCGCGATTTTGCTCGGGCATTCGCGGGGTCACGGTCGCCGGGGGCTAGAAGTCTTGTTTCTTGCGTAGATGGATCCATGCTGATAAGACATTCAGCGCCGCGCTCGATTTCTAGAGGACATTATTAGACAAGCAAAGAGGCCAAAATGAACGGCATCGGAGGATACAGAGGAGCAAATTGACAAAGGCTAATAAAAAACTCACCCCGAGGCAGAAAGGCACGGACTCTCACCACCACCCGTACATTGCCACTGGCATCCGGCCGCAAATGAGCAGGCGCATCTCGCGATCGTAGAGACGGTGTAGAGGCCGACGATCGAATCAGACGTCGCTCTGGAGTCCCGGCATGGGCCACCGCACCCGGGATAGGCATTCTCGGTAGTGTTATTATGGATGGCGATATGATGAGAATACTATCTAGAAGCTGAAAGGCGTCGGTGATGGTCTGATATGATCTGTGCAAAAGGATATTCTACATCCCTTTCCTTTAGAAAAACAGGCTGTCAATATTAAACGAAGAGCGTAGGAATGCGGGGTGAGGGTCGCCGTTGTGGGGAGGAGGGAAAGAGCAGAGAGGCACTAGAAAGGCAGGAGGGGGAGATAGGCTAGAGGGTAGTTGCCAAATATGTACGAGGAGGGCATTTCTCGCGATGGAAGGAATGTCGAAGTTGGTTCCTTGTTTTTACCAGTCTGAAGGGCAAGCTCGGTGGTCGTACAAGCGACAATGGAGTTTGTTTACTGTCGGTTGACCTGGTGAACGCCACGGAGAACTAGCATGCGCCACCCGTCATGTGTGGCGCTTACCAGGTTCTGTCCCAAAAAGCAAGCCGGGTAGTACATACATTTGCTCACGTCTTCGCCCTACTTTGGCCGGAACTAGATTATGTAGGGCAATTTCTGCTGCTTGATTTTCGGCTTGTTTCTCTCATGGCATCCCTAGCGTGGCATGGAATTGCAGATCTGTTGGAATGAGGCTCATAGGGAGAAGGCAGGTGATGATGGTTTAGATGCAGTGCTGTGAAACAAACCCCTTAGTCCAAGCTTTCTCTCTAGCCGCCCCTGTGCTAGCGATCATTGGGCTCGTAGCTTGACACCTTGTAGCCGGCCTTCAGTTTGCACGTGAAGAATATGAAGAGGCCCAATAAGGCCCTGTCTACAGGGTTGAGTGGTGGGCAGGGGGATGTACGGCCTGAGAGTTGGAAGCGCCATTGTTTCTGGGCGGGCAGCAAGAACCAGGCAGAGGATGGGGGGACAGAGGTGAGAAGAAGAAGGGATGGACAGGAGAGCACAGGTAACGGAGGCAAACTGTTTTGTTTCTCATCTCATAAACCTATTGTTTGTGTATTTTGGCGGTGTTTCATGAGGCGGCAGTGTTCTGGTGACAAGGAAATTGGGGAAGGCGGAGGAAGGAGTAGGGGGGGATGGCGGATGGCGGCTGTTCTACAGAGGGTGGGGTGTGCTGGACTGGGCAAGTTATAGAGGGGCTGCTTGATCTACCGTGGAAGGCGTCAGAAGAAGCCATGAAGAAAGCGGATGGTTTTGCTTATTCTACAATAAAAGAAAAAAGTGCAGGGAAAGTGCAGGCAAAGTGCAGGCAAAGTCGCAGGTTATTTGAGGATTTTTAGAGAGCGCACGCTTGATGAGGCGCTTTTATTTTCTGTCAGGGACTATTCACCTGTTTTTACGTGCTCTAGATTTTCGGCATCTTTTATCGCTCACTAAAAATACTAGAATTTAAATAAAGGGAAATTACGCTCTTTGGTTCTCCAAGCAAAAAAATCATAAAAATAAATCCCTTTGATCTCGTTCATCGTTCGGTATTTTTTTATAGTTTTGTATTTTTTGTATTTTTTGCCTTTTTTGTGAATTTTATTTCTCATATTTCTGGGCCTTTTTTTTCTTTTTTTTCTTTCTTTTCTGCTCTTCTATTTTATATCTTTAAAATATTTTATTTCTTGGAACCTCTTTCCACTTTCCACTTTCCAACTTCCAACTTCGATTTTTCTTATTTTTCGCCTTATTCTCTCTCCTCAAATTTTTTTTCCCTCTCGTCTTCATCGCCACAAACAAATTCTTCCTTTTTCCTGGCTATCTTTTTGGTCTTCACCCACGAGCATTTTACTCAAAAAAATTCTCCTTTCAAGAACTGCTCTTCCTTGCCTATATTTCTTTTTCACTCTTTACTCGATTCCACTGTCAAAAAAAAAAGGCCCTGGAATAGCGAATAGCCCACATTTTTACCAGGCGTGTTGTGTTCATGGGCCATAGCAGCACTAAAACTCAAAGCTTGAACGAACGAGAGCCATCTTTATTTGGTGCTCGTAAAATTTAAAAAAGTCTTGCTTTGGCTCCGGGCACTCGTTGCCCGCCAGTTCAGTCGAAAAAAAAATACCTGCTTAAACCCTGAAGGAGGGCTGCCTTTGCCTGGCTGCACGTCACCAGCTCCAAGTAACTTGAATCTTACAAGCTCCATTTTATTCCTTTGCTTTTTATTTTATTTTTTATCCTCTCCAACTAAGGGACCTCGACACGTTATGGCGCCTGTCATCGCAGATTCTGCCGAGCCTATTAAAAAACATGGCCGTGGCCGCCCACGCAAGGGAGAAGAACGGGTGAAAAAGGTCTATGTGCCTACTGGCCGTCCCAGAGGTCGCCCCAAGGGCAGTCGCAACATCAAAGCACCCGACTCTATCGCGACTAGCATCAACAACTCTGTAACCGTAGCTACTGTCAGCGCCGTGCCGCCACCGCCTGCTACAGCCCCCCAAGCCAGCATTACCACTGCCACCGCCACTCCCATTCCTCTTCCCACGTCTCTCTCGTCTACGTCCGCTGCCGCTAAACCCCCCGCATTGCCAGCTACTACAGCCAATGCTGCCGCCGCCGCCGTCAATAGGTCGGCCTATGTTCCCACTGGAAGGCCGCGCGGGCGGCCCCGAAAAGACGGACTGCCACCACAGCAACGGAAGCCTTTTTCTTCACCCACGTCATCGTCGCCCACTTCATCAACCGCTGCTGTTGCCACCGTGGCCGTCCCTCTGCCCGGAAATGGAAATCCAGCCAAGCGCGGCCGTGGCCGGCCCCGGAAAGTCGTACAGCCGTCTGTTGGAGAAGCCATGGGCAACGATGCCCTCGTCAACGAAGCAGAGTCCGGTAAGCTACCTTTCCTGCTCCTCGACACGTTGTACACCACCACTGCGGGCCACGGTTGAGATACAAAGGCAAGACTCCCGATCCAATACCTCCGGGTGACAATTCCCTTCCCTTTCCCTTTTTGTCTGTTCTGATCTTCTCCCTACCTGCCCGTGTTTCCTTTTCGGCGTGTCGCACTTGCTCCAGATGTGCTAACCAGCCGTCTTTCGCATTTAGCCCCCTTGAGAACTATGACGACATTGAAGACGACGACTGCTATGACAGACGACGGCCGTAATTGCTCCTAAACTCCAACCCGACCTCTACGAATTTAACGACTTCTCGCTACCTAAAGACTCCTCTCTATGCATTTCGCGTCCTTGATATTTTGGTTCTCCCCTCTACCCCTCTTCTGTCTTCCCTTTCGCTTCCATTTCGTTTCATTTTTTATCAACTTGCTTTCTGGGCGTTGAACGGTAACCAGGGCTGTAGGACTTTTCTCATTGTGTCATTTTTTTTCTCTCCTTTTTCTTTTATTTTTTCTTATTTTTTTTTCCTCTTGGGGTTCTCTTTTCTTCACTATTGGAAACATGGCCGATTCACTGTTGTTTCTGCGCCATTGCTGTATCGATGGACTGTATTGGTGGTATATTAACTATGGCTTTGGCTTGCTTAGAGCTAGTAGGGGGAGCTTGTAATTTTATGGCTGCATTTGGTCGATACTTTTTTCTCTTTTCAATTAAGATGCTGCTCTTCCTTCGCGTTGGCATAACCAGTACGTGTATGTGGGCGATGTGTGTTGTGTGCGTGGGTGTGTTCTGCCGATGGGGCTCATTTATGGCTAGACAAAACAAAAAGCCATAGAATTGGAGGAATGGGGAGAGGCCACTCTTACTCTACCTTCCACCGCTCAAATTCTGTCGCCAGATGTTCTTTAAACAGCTTGAATCGATTTCCATAGTCTGCTCCACATCGCCAGCATTTATAGTCCTTCTTGAGATATCCCTCTCTTGATGGATGCCGGCGTGGGTCATCTTCAGCCAGCGGAAAGTCAGCTATGTCGATGAAAAACGGAGTCTGGAATGAGTTATAATGCTTCTTATTTTTCAGGTGGTGTGAATACATGTCCCGAGACATGACATGCACATGCAGATGGCTCATAGACGGCTGTGCATGAATTCCAACAATCACTTCCTTCGCCCAGTCACGCCCGGCTGGAAGGGCCTGACCCTCGGTCAAGTCGATATCGCTGTCAAGTGCAGCCCGACGTGCAGCCTCAGCAACGCTAAACGCACCAAATTTGCGCCGCAATTCTTTGGCCACAAGGCCACGAAGCCGGTTGACTTCAACCGTGATGATTTTGCGGAGCTCGGCGTCATCTAGAGCATCAACCGGGTGCTGTAGATTGTAGTCTGGGCAGCGTGGTAGCAGAAGCATGTGGATAGATGATTTCGGGTACTGGTCATAGATGGCTATGACATCCTTGTTGTGGTAGGCCACTTTGCTAGCCGGGAAACTGTCAGGGTCGTCTAAATAAACACCGAGACCTTCGGCACCTCTCCAGAATCTACGGCTTGGGTTCTGAGCAGCAGGGGATTCGACAGCAGTGATATCTGTGTTGCAAGAAGCCATGACTGGAGGTACTTTCGGCTGATATTCCGCGTTGTTTAGCTCGAGCCTTGAAATGCTCACAAATGTGCCAATGCTTAACTTCGCATCCACAACAAGGCTGCCAGTATATACAGCTAGTAATGTTGACGAGCACACAGAGATTATAAATATTGATACACTGAGAGCTGCAATCAGCGCTGATTTGGGACTAGGCTGTATCCTTACTTTAGGCTCAGTGCGACTAACCGCAAGAACCCTAATGAGAACTTGATGACAGCCTTGTCGCAAGGCAGAATCAACGATGAACCAATGACAGAAGCGAAAGACAGTAGACAAACGGCTTCATAGTTGCCATTTCTTGCAACCGATAATTTTGTGCGCTGAAAAAAAAAATTGCCGCCGCAGCCCTAATTCAATTCATCACAGAGTCGTTCTTTGTAAACAGCCAGGTCCTCAAGAAAACCTTTGCGTGTCTGTGTCCTGCAAGCACAATCATCTTTCTATCACGTATCGTGTCTTTATACCCCC
>NETT01000192.1:27059-39824 GCA_003449175.1 Ceratocystis smalleyi
ATTCTCCCTACCGTCGCCGCGATAATGGCCAAAAAGGGCTCAAAGAACCAGGGCTCGTCCTCGTCCTCAGTCCCAGCCTTGCCCGCGGCTGCTAATGTGAAGAAGAGCAAGAAAGACTCCAAAAAAGATGCCACCGCGGGAAGCTCCTCTCTGGCGGCCACCAAAGCCGCAGCAAAGGAGGCCGCAGCTGCTCTTGCGCCACCAAAGCCAACAGCAAAGCAAATCATCGGCGGTGCTTCGTGGACGGGAAAGCTGCCGGTAAACCTCTTCAACGAGTATTGTCAGAAGCAAAAATGGGAGAAGCCAGTCTATGAAATACGGAAAACCCCCGACGGCTATCTAGGCTGGGTCACACTGAGTGCCAAGGATACCAAGACGCAGGAAATGACAACTCTAGACTCTTTCAAGATACCGCTTGCTCACAAACACCTTATTTTGCGTGAAACTGCACTTGAAGCCCGCCATTGTGCCGCAACATACGCCTTATTCCGTACTTGTAGCATGCAGAATCGCCATAGTGTTCTACCACCCGACTACAAGTCACTCTGGAAGGAGTTTGTGGCCATCAAGGCGGCTGATGTCAAGGAGGGCAAAGCCTGGATGTACGAGGCCGATCCATTCAAATGTCGGCGTGAGCGTGACGCCGCCAAGGCTTCAGCGGAAAAGAAGCACAGGGAACTCGAAGCTGCCAAGGCTAAGCAACAAAAGGCATCTGCAGTCCCGGGTCTTGTGTTGCGAGGCAAAAATCTAGAAGTTGAGGATCAAAAGGCACTAGCTATGAGAGGGTGGAAGAATGCTCCGCGGATCGAAATGGGCAAGAAGAGCCGGACGAGCATCGAGGCACTGTTGCGCCAAGGCTCGACATGGAACCCATACGGCATCAAGCTTTCCAAGACGACAGCTGCTTCTATTGTCAAAGAACTGAGCCGCATTGGTTTCCGCCCTAGTCATGTCGAAGAAGCCACAGAGCACTGTAAAGACCGCGAAGAGTGCCTTGAATGGCTGTTGTTACACGTTCCTGAGGATGACCTTCCGTCATGGGCGCTACCTGAAAAGTACATGGCCGGCATTGCCGTAGCCGAGACTAATCTTAAAAGGGAAGCAGCCATTAAAAGATTATCATTGCCAGGATATGCTCAAGATCTATGCCTTAAGGCCTATGATGAGAACAACGGTGACGAGATTGTGGCGGCTGCTTCGCTTCAGAATATGCTCGTGGGGTCTCCACCTGTAGATGCGGGAGCCGGTATCCAGTTCGACATGAACCAACCGCCTCAGGAGCTCTGGCAAGACGAAGTCGCCAGCATCGAATCAGTATACGCCGACCAGTTCAAGCGCATCTCTGCCGATTCCATCCAAATCAAGCTACAGTCCGTCATGAATGGCCAGTCACAAGTCGATGCTTATCTTCAGCTCCAACGGGCGCCTGATTATCCCAACAAGCTTCTCCTTGGCGTGATAGCCAATCTCCCATCCTACATCCGGCTATCCATACTCAAGCAAGCCTTGGATTATATTGAGCAGGAAATCAAGAGCGAGGAAATGAAGATGTATTTCGTTGTTGACTGGGTGCAAGAACACATTAACGACCTCGTTGAGAAACCTGGCCGACTTTTGGAAATTTCTGCCGTAGCATCTGCAGCCTCAGAAACGAAACCCATTCTTTCTGATTCTGCAAACTACAACAAGAAACACAAGGCCAAGCCAGCCTTCATCTCATGGCGTGAAGATCCACATAGCCGTAACCAATGGCTAGAAAGAGTGCGGTCTAAACAGTGGGTGGCAATGGAGGCCAAACGACAGGAACTCCCGGCCTGGAAGATCCAGGATCAGCTAGTACATACAGTTGAAGACTATGACGTTACCATCATCAGTGGTGAAACTGGTTCCGGAAAGTCTACCCAGTCGATGCAGTTCATTTTGGACAACTTATACAGCCGGGGTCTCGGCATTCATGCCAATATGCTAGTCACACAGCCGCGTCGTATTTCAGCCCTAGGGCTGGCTGATCGAGTGGCTGAAGAGCGATGCACTCGTGTTGGTGACGAAGTCGGTTATGCTATTCGTGGCGAGACCAAGCGAAGCAAGGATACTCGCATTACTTTTATGACTACTGGTGTACTGTTGAGGCGGCTGCAGGTGGCCGGTGGTGATATCCAAGATGTTATCTCTTCACTAGCCAATGTCAGCCATATAGTCGTCGATGAGGTGCACGAGAGGAGCTTAGACACCGATTTCCTGCTAACTATCCTGCGATCCGTGCTAACTGCTCGTCGTGGTCTATTAAAACTAGTGTTGATGAGTGCTACTCTCGACGCCCGCTCTTTTTCAGATTACTTTGAGCGAGAAAACCTTCGCGTCGGCCTTGTAAATATCGAAGGGCGCACATATCCTGTGACAGACATTTACTTGGATGAGATCTTGCACATGACAGGCTTCCTAGAAACTTGCGACCAAGACAATGACTCTGAAAATTCTAGCTCAGTTGGCAAGGCCATCCAGAAATTAGGGCCACGCATCAACTACGATCTGATCATAGAGTCTATCTTAGCTATTGACCGGCAACTAGGCGATAAAAACCATGGCGGTATCTTAGTCTTCCTCCCCGGCGTTGTCGAAATCAGTCGCATCTGTAGTGAACTCGCTCGTTTTTCATCTCTATTCGCCCTACCACTCCACGCCTCGCTTGAGACTAAAGAGCAGAAGCGCGTCTTCCAACGTCCGCCACCTAACAAGCGTAAGGTTGTGGTTGCCACCAACATTGCCGAGACCTCAATCACCATCGACGACATTGTAGCCGTTTTAGATACTGGCAAGGTAAAGGAAATCTCCTACGACCCCGTCAGCAACATGCGTCGGTTAGAAGAAAACTGGGCCTCCAAAGCTGCCTGCAAGCAGCGCCGTGGTCGTGCCGGCCGTGTGCAGCAAGGAACTTGTTACAAGCTCTATACCCGCAAATTGGAGGCCGAATCTATGGCTGACCGACCGGATCCTGAAATCTGCCGCGTGCCGTTGGAACAGCTGTGTCTTTCCGTACGGGCCATGGGAATCCGGAGCGTCTCCAGCTTCCTCGCCCAAGCCCCAACCCCTCCTAGCACTACGGCCATCGAAGGCGCGCTCTCACTACTCCGCCAAATGGGCGCTATGGACGGCGACGAGTTGACAGCCCTAGGCACCCAGCTGTCCATAATTCCCGCTGACCTGCGCTGCGCCAAACTGATGGTTTATGGTAGTATTTTTGGCTGCCTTGATGACTGCATTGCCATTGCTGCTATTCTTAGCACACGCAGTCCCTTTGTAGCGCCACAGACTAAGCGTGACGAAGCACGAGCCGCACGTATGGCGTTCTCGCGTGGCGATGGTGACCTTCTAACAGATCTTGCTGCCTTCCGTGCATGGCGGGACAAGCTTTCGCAGGGATACGGCCAACGCCAGACCCGAGCCTTTTGTGATGAAAACTTTCTCTCTTACAATACGCTTAATGACATCGACAACACGTGCTCTCAGTACCGCGATGCACTGGTAGAAACTGGCTTACTAGTGCGCAATAGTAGTGGAGACCGCCATAACATAGCATCTACATCTACCGCATCGCCGTCGCTTTTGCGAGCTTTGACTGCATCTGCTTTCTCGCCGCAACTTGCTCGCGTACAACTGCCAAGCAAGAAGTTCGCATCTATAGCCTCGGGCGCTGTCGAAGTAGATCCCGAAGCTCGCCTAATCAAGTACTTCACCAAGGACCAAGGCCGTGTCTTTGTGCACCCATCATCGGCGCTTTTCGATAGTCAGAGCTTCTCAGGCCGTGCGGCCTTTGTCAGTTATTTTACGATGATATCTACGTCCAAAGTATTTATCCGAGATCTCACTCGTAAGTTCCCAATCCCTTTTATATCAGCACACAAGCTTGTTATTATTTATTGCCTTTCTAACCAATTTACCAGCTTTTAATGCGTATACTCTACTGCTGTTTGCCGGCACCTTGGCTCTCGACACCCTAGGCCGTGGTCTCGTCGTCAACGACTGGCTGTATCTACAGGGTTGGGCAAGAATCGGTGTTCTAGTGGCCCGCTTACGATCCCTAATCGATTCAGTGGTTGCCCGGAAAATTGAGAATCCACGGGAGGATGTCTCAGCCAGCAAAATCATACAAACTGTCGTCCACCTGATTGAGCTGGACGGCTTAGATGCTTGATGAATGAGACATTGCGCAAATAAATATCTATAAGCCCTATATATAAGTACGATATTACGCAACCTAGACTGGTATATGTGGTTGATCTTTTATTTTGGATTTATTGAGACATAGAATAGGAGTGCGTAAAAGTGTGTTTGTTATATGATGGCGAGAATGAATTGTGTGGACAGGAAAACAAAGCATCAATGTTGTAATGTGAAGGGTAGGGTGTGATGGGGGAGGAAAACAACTTGTGTGTGTGGGGGAGGGGGGGGGAGGGAAGTGATGATGAACACGAGCAAAAAAGAAAAGCAGCCTTCCAAGACTCCCGAGAGCCTTGTCGGGTAAACAAACAGCCAGCCAGCCACTTGGCCAACGCCGCCCTTGAACCTACGCCGGGTCCCCGAGTAATAACAAAAATATAAAACAAAACAAACAATAAAAGCACACACGTCACGATGACAGATTAACGCCAAACGTCTCTTCCTTTCTTCCTCTCAGCCCGCCCACGTGTCTACACTAGTAGGACAAACAGCCAACCTAATCTTCTAGTTCGTCTCGTGTCCCACGCCCGAGTCAGGCCTGTCTTTGTGCTTATGCCTTTGTATCGGTGGCTCTTCTTTTGCTTCTTGCTCTCCCTCGGCATATCCGCGCGCTGTTAGTTCGCTGTCTCCATTCCCCTGGTGGCGAGTGGCAGGATAGCGGTTGAAGGGAAAGACTTGCCATGTGGCGTAGTATAAACAAGGCAGCAGCCCCTTCTTCACTATCTATAACCAGCACACGTGCGCGTAGAGGAAAGGCGCATGTTTCCAGCTAATCTCGAGGAACAAGATAAGAATCCCGCTATCCGCCATCTGGAATGAACTAACCACGTGAGAGAGGATAGCTACTAATAGCACAATCTATGCTTCGTACACAGATCAAAGAACCGGGAATGGCGGTGCATCGCATGGACAGACGTAGTCAAGTAGCGAGAGCAAAATAGAAAGGAGGAATATTAATCGGGAGCAAAAAGGCATGTGGCACAAGGTGGACCAAAATGATCGCAACACTCCACACAAAAGGTGTCGGGACCGCAGAGGATGTTGAGGCCGGAAAAGTAATGTAATTAGTTTGAGGTGTTGTGACAATGGGCTAGCGGACAGAAGATGAATTTCGTAACATTCAGACGTAAAAGGGCGAATGTAAATCATGGCCAAGCGAAACCACTCCTCTCAAAGCATTTGACAGGCAGACTAGCCAGTCAGCTTGCTTTACAAGGCTGTGACACAGAGTAATGCTAACACATGGTGTATTGTGTGGCATGACCTATGACGTGGACCGCCACGGGAGACAAAACGAGATGGGGGGGGGGGGGGTGAAAATGGAATAGACATGAAACACAAATAACGCCAGAGGCAAGAGCTAGAAGCGGTACATATTCTGATCCAAAACAGAAACGGTTATACACTTCAAAGCCCAGGTATCGCGACCAAGGCGCTACCTTACTACATTCAAGTAGTCATTAACAAGACACTTTACATGTCCATAGAATCGCCAGTACTGGCAAAGTTAAAGCCACCACTCTGCTGGTCAGTGGTGCCGAAGCCAAAAGTACCATTGGCACCAGTAGCCTGAGGAGCACCAGCTTCGTCAGCGTTCTCGTCCTCGTCGGAGAAGTACTTCTCGATGATGTTGTAGGCCTTCATGTAAATCTCCTCGTTGGCGTTGTTCTGGCAATCATGGATCTTTTCCATACCACCGCATTCTTCAATGAACAGGGCGTAGCGGTTAATAGATTCAGGGCCCGTACCAGCAGCCTGCTTATCAAGGTCGCCAACTTTCAGGATGTTCTCAAGGCCATCAAGAGCCACCTGAATAATCTTGTTATCGGGGCAAGCCAGTAGGTCGCAAAGAGGGCGGATGCAACCCTGTGACACAAGGTACCGGATCTGCTCGGGCTTCTGCAAACCACCGGAAGTAGCGTTGCTAATAGCCCAGCAAGCCTCCTTGCGGGTTTTCAGGTCGCCATTCTGCAGAAGATGGACGAGCGGAGGGATAATGTTGGCGTCAATTACAGACTGAATCTGAGTGGAGTTACCAGCAGTAATGTTTGAAATAGTCCAACAAGCTTCCTTGCGAATACCGTCCTTCGTAGAAGATAGCAGCGAGAGCAGCGAAGGCAGAGCACCGCAGTTGATGATAATCTGGGTCTGCACATCATCACCGGTAACAATGTTGCCAACAGAGCGCAGCGCAGGGGTCTGGACCGAGGTCGAAGCGTGAGTAAGCAGCTCAACTAAGCGGCGAGGGATACCAGCCTCTAAGACAGCCTGGATCTTATCATTAGAACCATCAGACAAGTATGAGATAGCCCAACAAGCATCGATAAGAACTTCGTCATCAAGGGAGTAGACAAGCTTGGCTAGGACGGGGAGCGCAGGAGAAATCTATAAATGCAGAAATAGTCAGCCTCGCACATTCGTTTCGAATTTCGTGGCAAAGAAAAGGAAGGAGGTCACATACAGCGGGCCACTCGGGCTGGGGGGACTTGCCACGGCAAAAGTTGCTAAGAGTCCAAGTAGCATTGCGCAGCATACTCAGTTTCCGGCTATCCCCTAGAAGAGCAAGCAGGGGCCTCAGGGCACCACAGCTTAGCACATAATCACGGCACTTGGGGCTGTCGCCAGCAATGTTACCAAGAGCCCATACAGCTTGCTCGCGGACATCGGGTTCCAGACTGGCCAGCAACTCGACAAAAATGGGTACAGCACCGGCTTCAATGACAACCTGGGTTTGCGTGGCAGAGCCGGAAGCAATGTTGGTCAGGGCCCAGGCAGCCTCAAATTGAACCAAGGTATGGGGGGAACGCAGGAATTCAACAAAGCGAGAAACAACACCAGTCTTGATAACTTCCTCAATGGGCGGGTTACGCTCCTTGGACAGAAGCTTACGGAACTTGGTAGTGGCTTGAATCTGCTGGTCGATCTGTTCGGAAAAGACACCAGCAACCATTTGAGGTAGGTCCTCGCTCAGCTAAATAGGAGATTCCATGGTTAGCAAGATCCAAGCAAAGAGAGCCAACTAGTTGGACGAAGGTTGCTGCGCGGCATGAGGCAAGGCGAGATAAACAGTGATTAGGGTGAAGGGGCAAACGATGTGAATTGGACCGAGGAAATTAAGCCTGGTGGACGAAAAAAGAAAACAAGCCAGCAAGACAAGGCACCGAATGATGACAGCACTCCGATACTTTTCCAGTTCTGACCGAGATGGCCCAGCTGAAGATTTGCCGATACAAGCAGCCTAGAAGGGTTGCAGTATGTGGGGTCGTCATAGAAACAAGGTTGAAAAAAATGGCCCCTCATCTCCCCTCCAGTAGCACAACACAGAGCCGACAAACAAAAGCGACGATGAATTGGCAATATTGCTACAAGAGGAAATAGGGGATATCGAGAGAAAGGAAAGGCAAGTGCAGAATAGCGGTGATGGAAAGGCAGAGCAAAATAGAAACTTTCTTACCTGGGACTCAGTAGGGGTGGTCTCGTCGTCACTGTCAGGAGCGGCACCCAAAGAGGCACCGTGGCCGGGGCCAGGACCAAGGCCTCGTCGCTTTGCCAAGTTTTCCTCGCGCTTGTTCTTGCGAATCTCGACCTGCTGCTCCTCGCGGCGACGACGTAGCTCGTCGGGCTTAAAGGCGTTCTTCGCCTTGAACTGATTGCGGCGGTGCTCGGGGATATAGCGGTCGGCCATTGTTGCGGATGGGATGGTGGGTTTTTTTTTTGGTTGTGGTAGAGGAAAAGGGAGAATGGTTGATGGAGAAAGAAAAAGAAAGTTTTAAAAGAGCCAAGCTTGGACGGGAGTTTGATAGGATACAGCAAATTCCTAGGCCGACTGGGAGCTGGCCAGCAAGGGGTTATTGAGTGGGGGAAGAAAGGACACACGCACAAACGGGGGTGGTCAGCTAGCTGTGAGCGAGAAGAAGAAACGGGAATCAAGAAGTAGAATCAATAATCAAACTGATAAGAAGGTGATGGGGGGGTTGATGGAAATGCCCAAGACTCTTTATTTTATCTTCAACAGCAGCAGATCGTGACTGAGAACGATGGTGAAATTTCGTCAATGTGGCAGAAAAAAATGCGAGGGTTGTTTTAGGGGAAAGGGTGGAGGCACAAACATGGAAGGCAGCAGAGCGGGTGGGGAGATACAGAAGGAGATAGAGGAAAGATAAAAAGGTGTACTTGTTGTGTATGTACATGCCATGTACACAGCGAGAGACAAATTTTTGAAAAATACAACACAAGAAAGTCACTAGTCTCGGACTGGCAGAGCAACCACACCAAAAAACGGGGCCCAGGCCAACACGCTGCAATGCTGCTCTCGCTAATCACTATTCATAAGGAATAAAGGCGATTTTTTGTTTCCCCGCCAAAAAGAAAAGCAGTTTCCCCACCGTTATGCAGCCTGGATTTATGCACCAGGCCGGGGCTCAAGCATACCTGTGCATAGTTTATACATGGCTTTGGATCACGTGTCAGCGCGCAAGCATCATGTTATGCACACGGGATTACTATGTGCACCAGTAGTAGGCTTGCGCGTTGCTGTCATCAATCCCCGAGGAACGGGCAGACAACCACCGACCGTCCGCTTGCGTTTTTGCACTTCAGCTATGAAGCTTCTTGTGCGGGCTACGCATAACCATCACTAGATACCCGCTCCCCTCTCTCGCTCCAGCTAGTTCCTAAGTCTCAGATCCTCTAATACACAACCCTATTATCATCGCGATGCAGCCACCATTATACGGCTTCAACGACATCTGCTCCAATCCGGAGCTTGTGGGCAAGCTCGTTAGTACCGTAGGTGTTGTTGTTGAATACAGGGGCAACACGCGGACTCGGCAGGGCGGTATGTTCTCGTAGTCCCTCGTTCTCATGCAACAAGGCCAAAACTGACACATCTTGCATGGCAATAGAATGGAAGTCTATGGTTCGGCTACGCGACGACAGCGGCCAGGAGCTCGAGTTCCATCTTTTCCATCCGGATGAAAAAGCAATGCCCCAAAAGACCTACGTGGGGTGCGGCGCCATTATTCTCCGCGCCAAGGTACTTATATCAAGCTCAGCACACTGCTCACGACATAGCACACTAACCACTACACTGCACTGCACTGCACTACAGGTTCAACAGCGAGGTGGCCAGTCTTTGCTAAGCTCTAGTTCTACGGAAATAACCTACTATGATGCCCTGGACATTAATTCCCTCTCGCCAAAAACTATGCCCGTGTTCTATCTCAATAGGTCCAGGAGAAGGGGAGTAAAGCCCGCCCAAGCCACGCTTGATATCTTGACATCCGTCTTCAACGAGACCAACAAGCCAGACATCGCAGAGAATAGCGAAGCTGTCGTCGTGTCTGAAAGTGCGCCGGCCTCAAACAGAAAGTTCTCTCTTATCAAAGACGTCGTCGCAGAGCATTGGTACAATATACTTGTTCAGCTTGTGCATGAACCGGTGCAGTTTGGCAACAAGGTACATCTTTGGGTCAGTGACTACACGAGCAACCCGACTCTGGCACGTGACGATGGTACTTTTGGCGACGAACTAAACTATCTGGGCGACATGGATGGTGACAATGCCGCGCCGCCTTGTCGCACGACTCAACTACCGGCAGAAATGCTTCTCAAGATCACTCTTTTTGGGGCTCATAAGGATGAATTCATGTCCCTAGACCCAAAAGTATCCCAGTGGTTTCATCTCCACAATGTCAAAATTGGCTTTCATGGCGCGTATACCCTCCAAGGAGCAATACACGAGACTGCAAACTTTACCCATGATGTTTGCGTTAAGAAAGTGGTTGTTGAGACCGAGTTCAGTAACAAAGAATCTCATTTGTATGCCGCAGCTCGACGCCGCAACAACTTCTTGCGAAACAAAAGCCAGTCAACTCAAGAGACAACTTCTCTTCAACAATCCCCTCCCGCCCCGCCAACCGAGGCAAAGGACACGAATGAGTCTTCAGCGCCCCAGCCTTCCAAGCAAAAGCGCAATGGTAGAGACCGCCGAAAAGCCAAAGAGGCCAAGATCAAAGCCCAGGAAGAGCTGGAGATACGGAGAAAGCTGCCTGAAGACATGACATCCCAAGGTATGTCCACATCTTGTATAGTTTTCCTTTCTTCATGATGACCATCTCCCACTCACAAGAACCCGTTTTACCTCCACAAGTCGTTTGTGAAATGCACACTTCCTACATTTCTTCTGTTTCCGAGATGCTGCGAATAGTCTCCTATGACGCTCAAGTTGATGGGGAATCTGTGAAGATTACATGTCCGTTCAACCTGGCGAAGTACCTTGCTGTTGTTCGGATTATTGATTTCCAGCCTGCCGATATTCGCGACTTCACCCATTCGAAACTTGTCTACAAAGATGGCCAGCCGCTATTGCTCAGCGACGACGAAGAAAGCGAGTCAGAGATTCCCTTCAACCCAACACTCATGTCTGAATCTTGGGAATGGGGCTTTAAACTCAAACTCCAAGATGCCATGGTCTCAGCCCAGACGGGGACACCCCATTTTGTTTGGGTCAATGTCAACAATGATTCGGCTCAATATCTCCTCGATATGGAGGCTGTAAAGTAAGCCCCCCCCCCCCCAGTGTGAATACGCCACTACCTACTACCTCTTATCTGTGCTAATAAATGCCTAGTCTTCGCGAAAATGACGATGCCTTGGCAAAGCTCAAGCACAAAATGTTCCACTTGTGGGATCGACTCGAAGAGGTCAAGCGAGCCGAGGCTAGCCAAAAAGGACAGCTCCATAAGGCGAAGGGGGCCCGACGCAACGACGCAATGCCTCGCCATTCGTCAGATGGTGAACAATCTTCTTCAGTGCCAAGAAAAAGCGGCAGTGCCAAACCAACGCGGTGTACTCTTAAGCCGAAAGCCTTCAAGTGTTGCATCCAACAGTACGGGGTCGCACTACCAACGAGAAACCCACGAGACGCCAATGCAGACGATAGGAACAAGTACACACGACAGTACATGTTGTTTGGAACGAGGCTTCGGGACGACTAGTTAGGGGTGCGTGAAGTAAGTTGTATAATGAAGCCCTTATTTGATTGATTGCTTCCCCAACGGCCACCTTCTGCGCTGCTTTCTTTGTTCCACGGTAGTTGTAAGGGACAACATCATGTGTTAATTGATCACCACCATCAGGAGTGAAAAGCGCGCGTAATGTGCCTGATAAGCATGCGTCGCACTTTCTTTACGTCTGGAAGTTCGGAATTGCAGTAAAACCACAACAAACGAATCAAACAACCCAACTTCTTCACTATACTCTTCCCCCAGATGTCTCAATTACTACTTGACATGTCCTTGCATCATGGTCAGGCTTGCCGCAGACACCATAATGCTGAATCCCTGGTCGCGCCGGCCTTCCCCGACTACCACTTCTCGACGGTTGGGCCCGCGGCCTGCACACCGCCAGCTGCTTGGCGTCCTTCCTCTACTACCACCGTCCCTTGCTCTGTATACAGCTTCTTTCTGCCCTCCGGCGCTAGCGTAGCATCTCATCCGCCTGTTCAAGGTCCTTGACCCTAGCCTTCTATAGGGCAACCTCATCTCATGCACTACCATCTTTGTCGCCCTCGAAGAAGACTGTATGGCCTCTAAGACTGGCGCTAGGGCGCTACGTTTGTGCCTTTTAGCTTGTGTCCCGCTACCAGTCCGGCCATTTTAAGTCGTCGGTCACCTTCTCAGTACCGGCTGGCAAGGTGATGCTGGCCCGCGCGATGACACACAACACGAATAAGAAGCATTCTAGCCTCATAACCAGACTGTTACATGCCGGGTGATTAGGAATGAAGTGATAAAACAGAGAAGGCGTAGATTGAGAGATTCTTGCTCGACCTGCTTGTCCGTTTTACTCGCTTATCTTGCATATTATGGCAAAGAAATTCAATAGTTGATATGGTGCTCAATGACACATTTTCAAGATTGGCCTGCTTCCAACACTTTGTTGCTGCTGCAGACTCCAACACCTGCCCTGTAAGAGACTACCAGAGTCATTCCCCAGGGTAACAACAACGAAAATACACCAGATATCCCTATTGACGACTAGGAACCGGACTGTTCAAAGGTTAGATGAGGCGCTTAGCCAGTGGCAGTGAGTGCTCAGGATCCAGCTGCATCGACAACTCAGGATGGACAAATGCGTCTGATCGGCCAGTGGCACATCGATAAGCAAGCGACAGTCGAACTGTTGAAGAGTTACGGACAAGAAGGGCTGACCAAACTAAAGCAAGTACGGTGTGGAACACGGGGCATCCAGGCGTGCTATATGCTGATGTTGAGTCGGATCGCCAGGTGTTTGGTGTGTTTGCCGCAGAGGAGACGCTGGGCAAGACTCCGACTGCCAGAGTTGCCATTATACACAATGAGCACAACCGGGAGACAGCTAGCTCAGCCAAGTCGCCATGCCCAATCCTTATGGTTAGCTGGTTTCTACAACGTTGATGGGCCTGGCTTTATGATGGGCATGCTTCCGAACAGAGTGGTCGTCATAGGCATAGACGGACAAGGAAAGCCAGAGTTAGTGTAGCCTGGATGACCGCGCCCCCCCCCC
>NETT01000193.1:0-12953 GCA_003449175.1 Ceratocystis smalleyi
ACCAGACCTCAAAGGTACCCCCTCGAGGGTTGTAGAAGGGAGAGTTGGTGCTGTATTTTGTGCGTTGATGGGGGCTTTATACTAGAGGGTTATAGCGGCTCGTAGGGTTATAGGGTTAAAAAAGCTTACTTTCCCAGTCGGGTGAGGACACGACACCGTTAAGGTCTGGAGCATCCTCTTCTTTTGAGTTGCTGAAGGACGACACCTATGAAAATGGTAAGTTTGATTTGATTTGATTTGAATATGAAAATGGTAAGTGTTTTCATTTTTCTTTCTATCTTGACTCTGTCGGAAATCACATCTTTCACGGTCGCCAAATCCTCACCGCCGCAACACCACTCCAACTCAAGGAGCTCATCGTCACGTCCAGCGCCAAATTTTGACAGTTCGCGCAGTCCGCACTCTTCTGCTGGACAGGCCGTGAGTTTCCAGATGCTCACATAGTTTGGGCCTCCCCTGGCCGTTTGCCGCGGGGGGTTTCTTTGCTTACAATGGCGAGATGCTTTCCAAACTAAGGGGTTGATATCGTAATTTAGCAGCAGCTCTCTCACCATATAGACTATCCGCGCACTACGTAGTTGGCAAGCGCCACATTTGGCTTTTCTCCTCAACCCATTTGCTTGATGCCGCCCAAGACCGCAAGCCCACCCATTTTGTTGATATCAGCGCAGCGGATTGGCCTACACTGGCCCAAAGGCACCAAATCCTCCTACCGGAAGCTATGGCCGTTCGAATATCAACCCCAAGGCATAAAAGGAACCCGCTGCATCTCGGATGTATCGACGCGCATATGCATATGCATATTCTTATCTACTCCTACTGGCTCCTCTTCCATCTATAATGTACCTGTATGGACGTACGGGCATTACATACACACATACGCATGTGATAAGTTGGGAACAGCCCCGCCAATTGTTGTCGTCCTTTTTGTACCCTTCCCTTGTTGCGTGCTTCGCCGCCGGCAGCCTTGCTATCCCATCCTCTTCAGCATGGCTATGGCTATCACCCAATTGGCCTGGGCTCGGTTGTGGGGGTGTCACACCTAGCTTCGTGGGGGAGAGGGGGTCGCACCGAGAGCTACCCCTCCATGGCCTTATTGTCAAGGGTCAACTAGGTCCTGAATGCTGTTGAGCATAACCTGTCCGCCAGCCTCTTCTTATCACATAAGATGTGCCCACTAAGGGTCCATCCCTCCAGCCGACACTAGAAAACCGCACTAGGGTGAGCCCGAGAAGCGAGAAGCGAAAAAAAAAAAAAAAAAAGGGGGCCCAGATCCTGAGAACGCTATGTAGGAGATGTCTTTGCTCCGGCCGTTTTAATAACCCCCTCGCCCCCCTACCCCAGGCTCTCTCTGAAGAACTGCTCTTCTCATTGTTAACCCCCTCTTTTCGCCTTGCCGTAGCCCATTGGTAGACAGGGGCTCTTTTTCTAGTCTAATAGCCGCTCGGTCTTATCGTGGAAGGCCAGATCAAACCGAACCTTTTTCTCTCCTTCCCCCCTCTCGCGGGCAGAAAGCGCCTTTGGTGGTCCTGTTCTGCATAAACTAGCCCAAGGAGAGCATTCCGAAATATAAATTTCGACCCAGCAGTCTATCACTTATCTCCTTAAGAACTACCCAGCTAAAGACCGCATAGGTCTTACAGTATCCGTCATGAGCTTTCGGGTACAGCGTTCGGATCTCAAAAAGGTTCTGCCGTGGGTTCACATTTCACACACAGTTAAGGGCATTCCCGTAGCTAGCATCCGTATCATATTGTGTTTGGTGCTGGTCAACTTGGTTGTCTGGGCTGCCGTCGCCTATCCTCTACATGCCCACCCGAAGCTCATTGGCAACGCTGCTTTGTCCTACACTCTTGGGCTTCGCCATGCCTTGGATGCCGACCATATCTCCGCAATCGACCTGACAACGCGTCGGCTGATTGCGTCAGGCCAACGACCTGTAACTGTGGGAACCTTCTTTTCTCTCGGCCACTCGACTATTGTTATCATCACTTGCATTGTTCTTGCCGCTACTTCAGGCGCCCTACGCAACCGCTTTGGGGACTTCACCCGCGTGGGGAACATCATTGGCACATCTGTCAGCGCTGTCTTCCTGCTGATCCTGTGTTTTGGAAACATGTGGGTGCTGTACAAGCTCGTCACAAACCTACACAGTGTCCTCGAAGCCAGGCGACAAGGCCATTCTGGCAACGATGCCGGGTTCATTGACAGCGATGGAGCTGCGAGGGAGCTCCACCTGGATAGCCCTGGCTTTTTGGCTTCCGTGTTTCGGAAGCTGTTTGTGTTGATCGATCGACCGTGGAAGATGTACCCTCTCGGTGTTTTGTTTGGCCTTGGCTTCGATACTAGCTCAGAAGTTGCACTTTTGGGTATTTCTAGTATTCAGGCTATGCGCGGTACCAGTCTTTGGTTGATCCTCATTTTCCCCGCCTTGTTTACGAGTGAGTCTTGCCAGTATATATAAAAGTCACAAAGTACCCATTCTGACCATATTCATCCAGGCGGCATGTGTATGCTGGACACAACGGACGGCGCTTTGATGATGGCACTCTATACTTCCAAGGCCTTCTCTCGCGATCGCGTGGCCATCCTGTACTACAGCATTGTACTGACCGCAATCACCGTTGTTGTTGCCCTATTCATCGGCATTGTGCAGGTCCTGAACCTGATCCAAAATACTGTCGAACCCGAAGGGCCCTTCTGGGATGGCCTAACCAACCTCAGTGACCACTTCGACATTGTCGGCGGGAGCATTTGCGGCCTGTTTTTGGTGGTTGGTGTTGGAAGTATCTTCCTCTATCGGCCCTGGAGACGTCGTGTGGAGAGAGATATGCCTGCCTACGTGCGTAGTGATGCCCCTATCCCGGGACAGCCCGATGAATGCGAGGAAGGTCTGATTAGCGATTCCGAGCCTCCGCCAGGCAAGAAAGCTGTGGCCGCTACTTCGACCAGGGCTGCGGAAGGCGTGTAGTCCTCCCGATGAAATTACAAAAACATATCAAACGTGAAAGGTCAATGTAGCTCATACTAAGGGTACGACTTTAAACGTGTTGTCATGCATAAAAACGGTTAATTGGGATAAGCTTGGCTATTATAATGCAGATAAGAAAGGAAGAAAAAGGAAAGTTAAAAGACAAGCGCAAGAACAATGGCGGGAAAGGGCCGACAGAAAGGCAAAAACATAGTGTGTATATATATACCAAGTCAGAAACCACCACAGAAAGCTATGTAGCAGATTGGTCTGAGGTTGGAGTCAGCACACCGTCATCGGTGGATGATTCCGACCCGGAACGCTTCGTTGGAGTCGACTTATGCTTCTCTCGCGACCGCTCAGACCCGTCGCAGTCACCCTCGTTATCGCCGTCTTCGCCCTCGCCTTGTGCTGTTGGCTGAGGGGTGGTGGATGGCCCCTTGACTGGTCCGTCATTGGCGGGCCTCTCCTCTGGCGACTCGGAAGGGCTTCCGGTTGATTTGTCCGAAATGCTTTGCTCTGAGTCTTGCGAGCCCCGCCGCCGCATGTCAATGGCGTCAATCTCCTTGACGTCGTTATCGATCTTGACAACCTTGACAACCTCCTCCTCCTTATCTGTCCCGGCCATTCTTTCGCCGCCTGCGTTCATCTGGGCGTTGTCTAGGTCGCACTCGCCTCTAGCCCAGCCCCATTCCTCGCCGTTGGGAACAACAACGCCCATGGACAGATGACGGTCCTTGGAGTACACCCTAAAGCCCACAATGCATACAGCGTTCCAGGGTTCGGGAGTGTTGGGGTCTTCGGGAACTTCAAAAAAGCTGCGGGGGAGCTTGGAGGCGGGGTTAGCACGAGGGCGGCGCGTGTAGTCGGAGGACGAGTAAAGCTCGTCCCAATCGCTGATAGGCGAGTCAGAGGACTCTTCAACTTTGGCTTCGCCCGTCTTGGATGTCTTGCAAGGGGACTGGGATGTGGGACCTTTAGAGTAGGCCTTGGCGCATCGACAGTACTTTTGGGTCTTTTTGCTTTGTTGATCGGCCTCACTCTCAGTATCGGTATCCGTGGATTTGGAACTAGACTCGCTTTCGCTGGCGATGGAGGCTGCGGCCTTTGCATTGGCCTTTGATGAAGCGGCGCCTTTCCGGCGACTGCCCCCCTTGTTGGACTTTGCAGGCTTAGGGCCCTCGCTGCTTGGTGCTTCTTTGGCATTCTTGGCCTCGTGCTGGGCTTCTTCAGCCACGTCACTATCCTGGGAGTCTCGAGCCGTCTTAGCCCTACCGGGGCTTTCTTTCTTGGGCTTTTCGACATTGCAAGTTTTGCTGCGTTCGCTGTCCGATTCGCCCAGCTTCTTAGCCTGCTTAGACTTGTAGAACCGGCAATGCTTGCAATGTTTGATCTTGGACGATCCCGCACTCTTGCTCTTTGAATGCTTCATTTCGCTGGAGGGCGAAGCAGAATCTTCTTCTTCTTCAGGGGCGTCTTTCTTGGCTTTCTCCAGGGCAAGCTTCTTGCGCTGCTCCATTTTGAGCTTGTTCTTTTCTAGCTGCTTGCGAGTGATTTCGCGTAGTTTGGCTCTTTGCTCCCAGCTTTTGCGAAGTTCCTTGGCCCTGCATTCAGAGGCTTTCTTTCCCTTCAACATCTTCTTAGCCCGGGCAGCTTCTGCCATGTAAGCAGCGGCACGCGAATGAGCTAGATCATAGGCCAAGCCAACCTGCTCTAGCTTCCGGTTCGATAAACGGTTGGAGCACTCATAGGATATAACCTTCTCGACGCTCTTAGCATTAGGAATGCGGTCACCCTTGACCATGACCCAAACACTGTATCGGCCTCTTTCCAACTCGGGAATATCAATACTGACGGAGCGGCAAAGGAGATGGGTTGCGTGACTGCGGAAAATGTAGTTTTCAGCGGAGGGGTCATCGACTTTGTGCAGGCGGAAATGCAGGCTAAAGCGGTACATTCCCTCGAGGCCACGGAAGTATCTGTAGTCCAACTGAGACAGAACCAAGACGACAGGCGAGTTCTTGGTTACTTCAAAGCGGAAGCGCTCGTGGTAGTGCGCCTTCCATGGGACGTCGACACTGATCCAATGTTGCGAGCAGTACCACCCAGGATCACGGAACAAACGCGTACGGTCAATCTGTTGCCACTTGCGGAGAAAATCGTCGTAAGAGATCCAAAAGGAGGAATCCGTGCCAAAGGTGTGCCCGATTTCTTGCTGCATCTCTGCCGTCCACTCCTTGGAGCCGTCTGACCACGGCCCATGCCAGAGCCCGGCACGCGTGGTGCCCCAGGGGTTTCTGAGCTTGACGAGTCGTACACCGGATTTGAGCACGCGAGTTTCGGTGACGACATAAGCGTGCCCTTCGACGATGCCGTTTCTTTCGCCCGTGCCGCCCCCATCGGTGAATCCAGTCGAGCAGCCGAAGAGAAAGTCTTTGTTGACCCGCGACAGCTCGTTCTCCCAGAACGCATCTGTATCTAGGATGTCTCCTGTCAAAAGCTCTGTTGTCACGCCTCCAGTCATGTCTTCAAGAGCCTCGCCGATCCAACCGCCATCTAAAGACTCGTAGTCGCCATGGGCCTTAGCATAGGCCTTTTCCAACAACGGAACCCATGTCTCATTGTTGTCGGCATTGGAGGCAAAGAAGAGGGCCTTGGAGCCGGTGTGATAGGTCTGGTTGTACTTTTCCTCGACGTCTATGTTGTTATCGATTTGCTCTAAGAGATCGCGTTGCATGGAGGGGGCGTCCCAAACAGGGGAAGTCAGGAAAAGACGGTCATCAACGATGCTATAGATCCACTTGCCATCGCGATGGAAAACGAAGCCGTAGATGCCGATTTCTGGACCATGGTGTTAATAGAGCGGGCTTCGAGGGGACATGGGAAGAACCGGACAGAAGTTGTTGACTCACGAGTATCATAGCATACACACAGCCGTTTGACAGCATCCTCTACGCAGGCAAGGCCGGTCAAAGCGCTAATTGCCCAGCAATCGCCGAGAGCGCCCTGCTTAGCCTGATCGATGCTGATCTTCTCTAGAAAAGTAGGATTCTGGAAGATTTCAGAGATGCGCTTGACAGCCTTGGGTCCGCAGATAGCGTGGTTACGGCGAGCCTCCGGGCTGACCTTGAAAGTATCGGAACCAAGGGAATTGAGCGTATTTCCGATGCTTCTTTGGAGATCCCAGCTCTGGTGAAGGTTGTCATGTCAGCACTGAGAACAAGGACCAGATTCCAGATTGGACTGGAGAAGCAAAGAACACTTACTATGTCAAAGCCAAGATCGCGGTATCGGGTGTTGATCCTCTTGCACTCGCGGATAATCTTGTCGACCCGGCGAGTGCATTCCTGCTTGGCACGCTCGTAGCTAGCATCTACCGGCTCATTGACACGCTCTTCATTGGCAGCGGGAGGCAAGACCGGGTCAAAGGGAAAGACAGAGGCGACTTTGGCAGGGTTGCGGGCGGAGAATCTCTTCCAGAGAGTGTTGATGGCATCTTGAGGAGAGGAGGGTTTGAGGATTGGCTTTTTGTGTTCCTTGGGATCGAAGCCATAGGGAGGGGAGCGGGGGCGAAAGGGATTGTCGGATTCTTCCGAGTCACTATAGTTGTACATGGCGTTGGACGCGGGAGAGCAGGGGTAGGGAAGAGAGGGGGAAGGTAGAGATCACGGTGGATGGCGGATGATGGAACGTGCGATTGCCACTACAGGGGACCGAGCGAGATGGAAAGGTTTACGCGATGTGCGTGCGTGCGTGCGTGCGTGTAGTGTATGTGTATGCGTACGCGGCTGGAAAGAACAAAACGGCAAATGTGCTCGAAGCAACAAAGGACAAGCTACTATGGCAGCACAGTTGAGCTATGATAGAGAACAGGAAGAATAGACGGATCTAGGGGAGACCGGACGGCGGAAGCACTGATATTTAACATCAACAGAGCTACTCATCAGACGCCAAGGACCAGGGCAAAAAGAGCCACAGAGTTGGACTTCGAGCGTTAGTGTTAGTACTAGTACCAGACTTGGTTGATCTTAGCTAGGCCCAAACTAAGGCTCGCTGTTAGTACACATCACTAGAACAAGTACAGACGTCTCAAACAGAGTCAAAGTTCGTTGGATCTGCATTCCTTCCTAGAAGTTGAAAACAAGGAGTCCATGGAACAAAGCAAGGAAAACATGTTGTGAGGTTAATGGCTCGCCCTGTGCTGGTGGCGCCGCCTGACCACATATTATATACCCCGTTTGTGATGCTTTCTGCTCGTGTAGCCTCAAAAGAGCACATGCAATGCAGAACCAAAAGCCCGCCTGCTTTCGGCAGTACCTTTGATATCAGTTCAAGTGGGCAGTGTTGGATAATCTCACCTATTCGACCATCTTCTACGTCGGGCTTTACCGCTGGTTCAATGGGTCTGGCACCGCGGCCTTGGTCTAGGTCTAGACTTGACCCAATCGTCCGTTTAATTTTGCAGCAATGCCCCTATCCTTCTTATCATAGGTGCATGGGAAAAGGCACATGACAGAACGTCACTCGCTCGAGTCTGGGGCTGAAGTCTCCATGCCCCTTTCCGTTCCTCACACCGGAGAAAGGGTCCTATTCTCCCCGCCGTCTTTCTTTTTCTGGGTTGCCCCTTAGAGGGAACCGCACACAGGCAGGCCATACTCTTTAGGGATAAGAATGTTTCTAGCGGAATCGCGTTAGAGGCCTAGGTCGTGGTTTAGCTCAGGGACCGTCACGCTATGGCGGGATCCAGTGTGGTCTTGGCAAGTAGTGAGCAAAAACAGGGACCTGGAGCGAGCGAGGGACTCGTGCCTTGGCTCTAGCGGATAGTTCGAAGACTCCTGAAGAAGCAGAGCGGAAGGCAAAGGGGTAGCAGAGGCAATGGCACACCACAGCTTGTTTGTCAGGGGACAGTGGGGTGCTGCTTGAGCTGTGGCTAGTCATATCGTATCCAATAAAACTGCCCAAGATTTGACAGAGCTACCGAGAGATTTTGCTCCTCTCTAGGCAGACTGTCTCTATTGTGCGACTGGGCACTCTGAACTTTGTCCTTGCCCATGCATGTACTGTAATGCTGGTCTGACGATGCCCCCATCTGCATCCTCCAGCCTCAAAATGCCACTGGCCAAATCAAAAGTGCCAAAGGCCTTGAGCAGGATACAACCAATATCTTTGTGCTGGCTTGTATGCGCATACGTCCTGAGATAGATTAGCCTCCACAGACTCGCTTGGCCTAGGCAAAATGAGAAATGGCATGCACTTGTTTGCGTGCAGCAAGCAAGAAGACGTAGGCATTCAGACTGCTCCAGAAAGTGATGGTCAAGGGACTGCTCAGAGGTCTATCCCCCGGTGTTTGCCCGCTGACCACTAGTCAGTGCTCGGTGTTCGCGCACACGCACTTCTCTCTTGCTGCTGCATGTTGCCGAGCTCGCCTCGCTTAAGCACGTCTGATGCCATCGTTACACGGCCTATAGGTAGACTCGTCAGTGGGCGGGCCCCTTCTTAGATGTCTAGCCCTATCAGCATCAGGCTGGCCAGCGGAGCGGTAAGCCTGCTAGGAGAAAGTGGTGCATGAATCAGAGCAGCAGGACACTGGCGTAGTCCAGTACCGTTTCCTGGATCGCAGACAGTGCCGTCTAGCCGCCAGCCCAGACACTACTAGATGGTGACAGGAGACGAAAAGGGAGGGGGAAAAGACGGAAAACAAGGGCCACTGACTGCACAGTCGTGTAGGCCTTGCCCTTTGCCTCTCTGTCTGTTTCTTTTGCGGGAATTTACGATCCATCCATGTGTTTTATATCTGTAACCTGCATGTCGAGTCTCCCCTAGCCCTCTGACTCCGTTGCTACTGATCCGGGTTCTCTTATAGTATCCAGTACAAGAACTGACTGCCCCGTCGAGCTGAGTTTCACAACATGAGAAAAACAGGGTTGCCCTATTTGTAGGCTGTATGGCTATGCCGAATGATGTACAAACAATACTAGGCACAAGACACCGTGCATCGCCCTTAGCCACATGCCCAAAGACGTTGTACAGATTGAAGAATGCTACTTTGCCCGAAGAACCCCGTGACAGGTCGAAGCTGCATACGTGGATGTATGTACGTAAGGATGTGTGGGTGTATGTATGTATGTATAGATATATATTGGTCTACATTGTGGCTCCCTTCTGTGTAATTCACGCACGTTTGTGGTTGTGCTTGGGCTTGGGCTTGGGCGTGCATGTGAGCTACAGTGTGTGTGCTCTTCTAGGTGAGTGCTCATACCTGTGCGTACGTTATATACGTGCATGTGCCGGCAAGCAGCCTCTTCTGCCCTCGCCATCCATATAGACTCTTGCAACAACCGCCAGGATGCCCACGCAAATCATTTGCTTCCCGCTGGTATTGTCTCTTGCCATTTCATTGACCCGGATCGCCGGATTCTGTCCTCCGAGGTGATTAGGGGCACAGGCACAGGCACAGGCACAGGCACAGGCACAGGGCATATTGCCTCCCATCTGCTCTGCGCACAGCAAGATGTCATGGAAAACATGGAATATCTGATTCTTCTCTAGAGCTAGATATGCCTCGTCATCTGCCCAGCTTGACAAGCCAGGCAGTGTAGGACAGTGCGGCACTCATACGCAAGCAACCCATGACTGCTACGTACTTACACCCAGGTTCAGGGCAAGGCGGTGAGAGTACCTAGAAGCTTGTGAGACTATGCGCCCAGCCGTGCCAGGCCAAGCCCAACCATCTGCGGTTGTCTACCTCCTTGATTACCAAATATCTACAGCATTCAATGCATGCCCCATGTATTACAAGGCAGATATGGGCAGGATGACATGGTGTACAATGTGAGGCGACACTTTGTTTCTAAGCTAAAACAATCAATCTAAATTCAGGCTGGAAAAAAAGGAAGAAAAAGTAAACATCGGTGAAGATCTAGTGGCAAAAAGAAAACCGCAGGAATAGCATGCAGCAAGTGGGGGACGTGCAATGGTACCGGCTGATGAGAACAAGAAGGCCGAATGTTGCAAAATATGACATGGTGTTGTTGTTGATATGATAGATGCCGCTCGCTCTCCAGCGAAAGGAAAGGGACACGGGATGCAAAGGAAAAACAAGTATAAAACAAAACGATGATTCTGGAAGAGTCCGAGTGAAGGGTATAGCCGCCGCGTTACTTTGAGTTTTTACATTTTATACAGATAGCCGCCCTCAAGCGGGCAAGGAGACAAGGAGACAGCATTGCAACGATGATGTTGCCGCGGAGGGAGTGTCCTATACCTAGCCCTCGCCCTGAAGTCAAGACACTAAAAGTAGAACTGCTGTTGTGGAGTTTGGCCGGGTGGTGGCTGGTGCATAAAGTCAAAGGGCATCTGGTCTACCGCTGCATTCCACGATTCGGGGGATTCCCACCAAATCGACTCATAGAGATCCATGGGGGAGATGCTGTTAGTGTTGGGGTCGTTTCTTGACACTCCATCCAGCGGGATACTGTTCTGGACGTTCGGCATGGTGGTAGCAAGGCTGTTGGGGGGCCATGGCGACCGTTAGCGGGGCCCATATCAAGACTGAAAGAGTAGCAAAAAAAGGAAAGGCACAGTCGTAGGTAGCAGCGGCATGGGGAGGGGAGTGATTTACCTAGTGAAGTCAGGGGCAGTAGTCGGCATAGACAAGCCGTTGTTCCGTATGTCCGCCAGGGTCACTGCAGTATTGGTATCAGCGCCAGCACTATTCTGTCTAGTGACACTAAACGGCCCATTTGGCGGAGTCTGGCAGATCATTGTAGAGCCAGCGGGCGTCCTACTTCCGCTGGCACAGGGTGCAGATTCAGAGTTTCGCTTAGACCCGGTAATACACCCATGATCGTAAATGTTTTTCAGTGCGGTAAGAGCTCGCGATAACGGGCCGGACAGCTCTATATCGCGGTCCGTTTTGCGCACAGGGCCTGGCGGAGAGGGAGACTGTTCTTTAGCGGCGGTTGCAGATAGCGCTGCAATCAGATCGCCTTGCAGTTGGCGGACTTCGGGGTCTGTCTTGGTTTCACATAATATGCCGAGCAGGAGCGCCGATGACAGCCCATTATAAGTAAAAGCCCAACTTCTGGTAGGAATGACGGAAAGCTGGTGCATAGCCAAGAACATGCGCACGGTTTCCGTTAAGCTGTCCTTACACCGGGATCCGAGCGCGGCTTTCTGCTCACTGTTCATGCTGCAATCGCGACGGAGCGCCGGGCGACAAAAAACAGATACTATAAAGGATGTGTGCAGGCGAATGGCGTAATGCTGGAGACGGTCGAGAGCAGTGCGGCACTTGTCCTTGTCGCGAATGTTGGGAACCATATGGGCGCGGAGAACCTCAATCTCCTGGCAATCCTTGACAATCGTCTGGTAGGTAGCTCTAGCAGCTACATCAGGGTTCAGTCGATCGCGGATGATTTGGATGAGGTGGTAGAGGCCTTCGAGGTAGTTCCAGTTGGCGTTGGGCTGGCCGGCTAGCACCGGGATGGGACAGCACGGCATGTTTGTCATGGGCGGACGGTCAAAGGATAGTGATGTGAGGCTATCGTGCCACACGCAAGTCCACCACAGCTTACGGCGAATCATCTCTCGGGGATTTGGCTCTGATAATGAGAATGACGATGTTGGCTCGCTTCCATGCATCGTCTGGCGATGGATTCCTAGCGACTGGGCGAGACGACAGGTCAGGCCCAGGAGCCCCCACGAAGCCTCGGCCTTCATATCATTGAGAAGCACGAAGCTAGTCAGAAGGAGCGCCTGGATCGCATCAAGCGTAGGGCTGGTGGCGAGCAAAAGTTCAAGGTTAGCAGTCTTTTTTTAGCAGCGGGAAGCATCAGAAGAAACGTACCGCAAGAGGAAATTTCCGATTCGCAAGAAGTGGAACGACGTCTGAATGTATTTTTGCGAGTCCCGCGTGCGAATGTGATACGGTGAATCGTGGTACTGAGAGCCGACGGCCAAGACTGCAAAGAGAATGGCAAGCCAAGAGGCCGATACGGGTTTTGAGCTGCGGGTAGAATTCTTTGCATTGCGGGCACGCTCTTCAAGATACACCATGAGCTTGTTTTCTAGGTCGCCAACGTCGATGACGAAGCCCCAGAACGGCTGGCAAATTTCGCGATACGTCCGAAAGAGTCTGAGTAGAGGGCAACACGACTTGAGGGTTAGCGGGTGGCCATCAACTTTTCGGGGCTTCCTCTAGATCGGCCAGAACAGGGAGAGGGCAATCAAATCACATACTTCATGACTTCTCGATCTGACGGTAACTCTGCTAGAATGTCCTGTGCAAGGCGGTCTATGTGGGCAGCCGACATTAACGGAAAGGGTGCCGAGGTATCGAGGCCTAGTATGGGCCTCATTTCATAGCGTATGCTATTGTCGTCATCGTCTTTGGGCGACTGTTGTTGCTCGCGCAGCAGTTCAGGGATGCTATTCTGGCCAAGATACCGGGCTTCTTGAGACCCTTCATACTCGTCGACTCCTGTACCGAGATTGGTCCTCTGTCAGCCAACAATCATAAAGGAGAGCCGCATCTGGACGGCGAAAGCAGGGGACGTATAGCTGAAGACAAAGGGGACAGGCAAAGGCAGAGAGACAACAGTACCTATTGAGCGTGGCCAGCTTCCCTGTCGTTTATCAGCCTTGATATGAGGGGTTTCGTCGGGGGAGTGCTCGCGTTTTCGGGCAAGCGAACCATCGGAAGAGGCCGTTGACTTTGGGGCGTTGGATCGAGGGTTGGGCTTGTAGCTGCATAGTTTGGGATGGTCGCGTTTGACGCAGTTTTCGCATGGCTGTTTATTATCACACTTGACTTTCCTTTGGCGACACGGCCAGCAGGCGGTTCCTAAAAAGAGGCAGCAAGAATTAGCAGGAGAGTGTGAGGGGCAGAGCAGCAAGAAGCCCTGGCGTAGCAGGTATGGTGTGGGTAGTGAGTGTGAGTGGCCAAAAACAATGAAGTCATAGCTGTGGCTAGCAGTCGGGT
>NETT01000193.1:12975-39782 GCA_003449175.1 Ceratocystis smalleyi
GGGGTTGAGGACGGGACAGAGGACGCAACGGTCTTGTGGAATCGCTGGCTGACGCAGTGAGGATGGCACCGGGAGAAGAGAGCCCGGCATTCGGAAATACACAACGGAGATAGGAAGATGGGCATATCAAAAGATGAAAGCAATTTTGACGAAACAACCAGCACAAGGTAGCAACACCTGGTAGCTAGCAGGATGGCCACCAAGACCAAGCCAAGCATGGCCAGCGGCTCCATGTCCCCCGTACGGGACGAGAGCGTTATTGCACGAGAGACGCGGCCCACGGCCAGGCCCGACGATGGCAGGGGGAGGAAGAGGAAGAGAGAGCATCACATACCATAACGAACTTTGCGATGCGAATGGATGATGCGATTGGCTTCCTCGGGGGTCAAGTCCTCGACGGGGACTTCTTGCATGGATTTCTCCATGGCCAGCAAAGGATGGAGAAGCAACGAACAGGCGGATATGCTACGAGAATGCAGAGAGAGGCCTGGGCCGCAAGAATATAGAGATCAGACCGATAGTCAGCCGGGAATTAAAAGGAAAAGAAAAGCGACGCCTGAGGGAGTGTGGACGAGCTGCTGGTGTTTGTACTAATATGGTGGGTCGGACATATTTAGAGCATGATTAATAGAGAGGAAGAAAAAACTTGGGGCTAAAATCAAAGCCACCAAATGCTGAGCCATAGCAGAGGACTGCGCTAAGGTTTAGCTGTTAGGCGGTATCGCATAGCTACAAAAGTGGACGGCAGGGGTATAGGGGCACCTGGAAGCCGAAAATGGACACCGTGGGTTAGTGGGAACAGTGGGTAAAACAGAGTTAAGCGCCCAGTATCAGGAAGGGTGCTGCTGTATAGGGCACAGAATCAGCCGCCGGCCATTCATCCGAGCAAGAAAACAGGAAAAAAGAGAAGAATAAAAATAAAAGCAGCATAAAGCACCACACCCTCAAGCCTCTGGCTGGGCCGTCATGAAGTTTTCGTGGGAACACTTACATGTACGGGAAGGAATCACTGGAACTAAGTAAGCGGCAATCCGGGCGCCGAGTCATGTCATGGGAAAAAAGAAAAAAAAGAAGAAAAAAACACCCAAGATTCATGGGAAGAGTCAGACAGCCCGCGTCACACGCACAGTCGAGCGAGAAAGCAGACTTTTCCGCCTCCTCAGCGTCTCCCTAGCCGGCAACCGGAGGAGTGATGTGAGCCAGGCCCTTCTCTCCTGCTCGACACACGCTCGCCTGGCTCACCAAAAAGAAAGCTCCCTCCACGGCGGCTTCGGCGAAATCATGGAGAGTGGGAATCCCTTTGGGTAATCAGTAGCTCGCTGATTCTAGACCGTGTAGGACGAACAGCAAGTTTGAGGAAAAGGGGGGGGGTCACGCAAGACAGACGCAGTCAAATATCATAAATTATTGCCCGCTGATAGGTTGGGCTATGTCGAGGTTGGCTGGCGCTGACAAGCTGATCTTCTGGCATAGACAGCCTACGGTCAGCTAGCCCGCAATGCAAAGGCCCCACAGCGCAAGGGTTATAGTTGGTCAATCTGAAAGTCTCTAATTCGTCGCTGCGTTGGACCGGCCCGTTCTCGCTATCGTTTCGCTGTCTTCGCAATGCTCTCGGCTAAAGGGCGTAGAGGGTTAAAAGTCCGGGAATTCTTGTGCAAGGCGCTCGGCAATGGGTCACGTGCTTGGTCACGTGCGGCATTTCCGCCCCTGGATATGCCTGTGCTTAACCTCTTGGCCTAGGCGGCCCCACTCTCCGCTCCCAAAATAGAGCCAGCCGTCAGTCCGAAGGGGGCAAAGCTTTCTTCGCCTTCAGCCAAGCTCTTGTCACCAGGGCAGGCTTTGGCATCCAAGGAAACATTGCATACTAGCAGACGGCAGCAGGTGGCAGAGGCGACTTTTCTGTTCCTGGTTCTCTGTCATGGCGACTGGAATTGGGCGTATTTCCGCGCTTCTTCCGTTTTCCAGCTTGCTCTTTGTCTCCTGCACCAGCGACTGACGCCGGCTCGTTGTATCTAATGGGACTGGCACTACGTTGCTGGGTACTGGGAACGGGATTAGCTTTGCTCATACTGCGTCAGCTTCTACGGGCGGCTGGCAGACAGAGCTGTGCCAACAATCTAGTATCAGTGACTGCTTCTCTTCGATAGTTCGAAGATCCCACCTAGATCTTGGCGTTTGGGTCGAATGTGTCTCTTGAGGACCTACTCTGTAGCAGCTGCGTCACATTCCACGTGTAAGTAGACTGCCGCTGCCAGTTGAAGCCTGCTCAAATGCCCCGTCCAACAACACTGGTGGCAATGTTGTTGCTGCGGCTCAGCCGGGCACAGGGACTGCATATCATTCTTCGTTGCTCTCCGCCAAAAAGCTCGAGTCGTCTGGGAGCGCTGGGAGACTCGCGGGACACGAGGCATTTACGAGCTACAGGCCCGTGTTGCGCCAGAACTCGGCCATTCAACCATGCCCTGCCCGCCTACAGATGCCTAGGCCGGCGCATAGCTGTCTCTCCATAATAACACACGCGTGGGAGCGGCAGGAATTGATGACGTGGGGGCTTTGGAAGGATAACTATCAAGAATCGACGGATTGTGGTGTGTATTTCGTGGAGAGGTCGCCGGCACAGAGCCCGTTCTCTCCTACGCCTAGGCTGGTAGTAATACATGGCTCAGTGCGCCGGATTCGAAAGGTCTCGGGTAGCTTAGATGCCCTAGCTACGGTTGTATATCTATGTATGTAGCCGTCGCAAAACTCACGGGGCAGAGGTCCAGCCAGGCCGCCACTTTGCTAGAAATCGATCGCATCGCACGCCGGCCTAGCGTCGTGTTGCGATTCTGCCCAGCCTTCTTCAGAATTTTCCAGCATAGAATAGGGGAGAGGGTCGTTTCCTAGGAGCGCCAGACGCGCCTTACCGGATGCTCGTCAAGGGCATAGACTTCTCCATCTCGCCAGCCAATTCGTCGCCTGCGTTGGAAAGGGAGTTCGATGATTGCCCTGCTGGAATATCATCTGCCATCATTACGAAGAGGCAGGAAGAGAACCGCTGCTGCGAGCCACAATCGTCTACCCGCATTGCTTCATTCCCCGCTCTCCAGTTGCCCCCTAGCTCTCAACATTTTATGGCTACTTGTGCCTTTGTACCTTTGTACCTTTTTGCTGTATCTGTGGCCCTTTTTTCTTCTTTTTTTCTTCTTCCTCCTTTTCCCGTCCAAGTTTCATGGCCTTACTGCTACTGACTGGCCTTGATCACTCACTTGATGGCAGCATTGGCCTTTCCGCTTTGTTTCATCTCTTGGCTAGCAGCATTTACCCTTGTCCATTCTTCCCCCCCCCCGTCTTGACTTTCACCAGCCCCAGCTTCGGCGGCCTGCTACTTGTGTCGTGGCTACGGGATTCTTTATGGCGCGTCCACTCGTCCTTCTTCTAGACACATTCTCTTTGCCCGAAATTTGCGTCTAGAATCTCACCATGTCGTCGACTGACTGCTCAATGGGCCCAGGTGGCCGCCAGGCCTTTGCAGATGATAAATCTACCATCTATATAAACGCTAAACCTGCAGGCCGCGGCAGCAACAGGAAGAGAGGCAAGGGCCGAGACATGTGTCCTGTCAATTCATCAGAGAGTAGCTCTGTGGTTGGTGGCAACAGCAGTGCCAGAGACTCCCATGACAAAACCCTTGTGACTGATAGCGAGGTGTCGCAGAGCTTTCAGCATGGGCCGCCTTCACTATCGCTAGAGGCTACACAGGGACAGCAGCCCCTTTCGCAGGCGCAGACGTGGTCTCAGCGAATCCACACAATGGGGACTAAACAGGAGGCTGCAAGGCCATATGCTCGGCAGATTGCAGCCTATAACGCGAATCCAAATACTTTGCCAACCATTGATGACTTGCGATTGACGACCCTGTCTTTCGTCTCGAGCCAAGATCGAAGTCTCGATTTTTGTACTGCGCCTCCACCCATGACCTCGTCTCTGCGCGGCACTATTCTGCAATCCCATACTCATTCTTTACCTAATTACAATACCGCCCCATCTCCAGCCTCCCAGGCCAAGACTAGCCATCTTTTGTCCGATCAAGATCCAAAGCCGCCCCAGATGCTTCCATCGCACAAGCGTCTCAACCCGGAGAAGACGGCCTCTATCCTCCGCAGCAATGAGCCAGTGATGCAGGAAGATGGCATTTTATTGTACCGCGCATGCAGCTCTGGTATTGCGCCTGACCCCAACTATGTCTCGATGATGGAAAGCTTATGTCATTCGGCGAAAGTCCTAATGGATAAGGGGTATCCCTTCCGTCAACTCACTATAGAAGAGCTTGAGCGTAAAAATAATCGCTGTGGTCGGTGTCTGAAGTCTACGACGGCTAGGCGTGTCCGTAATCGGAACCGCGGTAGGTTCCAGAGCCAAACAAAAGAGGCCAAGGCAACCCTCCAGGATGCTGGCCATAACGAACTGGCAAAAGACAAAGAGGCTAGTGAAGAGAAACCCAGGTGTTTTTATCACTCTGGTACAATGGCGAACAAAGTAGGTTTCTTATACCGGCACCGGCATGTATGCATTTGAACTGCTACTAACCACCCACAGAAATACACATGCTGTGGCGGCAACCAGTTCAATAAGCCTTGCATGACGGCGAAAGAGCATGCGGCCAAGGAGGTGGACATCAGTGTTCTTCAGGGCAATTGGAAAATGTACGAAACGCCCCACGAGACCCGCGATCCTCGACACTGTGTTGTCATCGACTGTGAAATGGGGGTTGGAATCGACGGAGACTCGGAACTGATCCGCATTACGGCAATAGACTACTATTCTTCGGAGGTGCTTCTGGATCGGCTTGTCTTTCCGGATAGTCCATTGCTACACCCCAACACCCGCTTTTCCGGCGTTTCCTTTGCCGACCTGAACACGGCGCGTCAGAACGGCACTGCAATTCTCGGCCGAGATGCCGCGCGAGATGCCCTTCTCAACTTTGTCAATCGGGATACCATTCTCGTGGGTCACTCGGTCAACAACGATTTAGTTTCGCTGCGCTGGATACACTATCGTATAGTCGACACCTACCTCCTCGACTTTTATGAGGATAAACGACAGCGCGATATCAAATCCAGGGAGCTTGCTGCATACGATTCGATGGCCATTGAGTACATGCTTGATCAAAGCAAGCCGCGACCGCCAACGCCAACCAAGCCCGATGACCCTGGACGTCAGCCCAGCCGGTCACTCAAGACATTGTCTAAGCAGAGGCTGAATCGAATTATTCAGGAGGGTGCACATGACAGCCTGGAGGATACGCTGGCATCAAGGGATCTGTTGAACTGGTGGATTCTCAATAAAGTTCAGCCGAGTTTCCAGGAGTCGTCACAGGAAAAAACGTTCCAACAGGGAGGCTGGTGTGACTGGTAGTAGGCAGCTGGACATGCGTTGGAGTTCTGCTGGCATTGATATTTATGGAATCTAAGATTCACCTAGGTGACTGGCTAGAGATGCAAAAAACAAATCTTCTTTATTCATGCTCCTGCAAAACCTGCTAAATTCCTTTCCTACAAACACTCATATAACATTTATTAGGGCCACTGGGAAACAAAGTGGGACGAGAAGTGCCACGTTTAGGTGTGTAGTACCCGTGATTTTGGCAGAAGCAGATGATGAAACAGCCCATATCATTGCTGCTCGGGCTTGGGCGCCTTGCCTCTAGCACGGAACAAGAGAACCGTTCCTACTATCCAGGATTCAACGCTCTCAAAGTTATCTTCTAGCGCCCTGACGACGGCATCTGGGTCGTCGCCCTTATTGTGAAAGATGCCCGTTTGGTTGTAAACCCACATCAGCAGGGTTGGAAGGAACCAGCCGCGGTCCTCTCTGGAATCGCCCTCAATGGCGTCTTCACTACCTGTCCCAAGCCTAAGCCCCTGCGTCGCAGGCTGGCTTGTTCCTCGCTGCGTAGACCACACGATTGTAGACCCAAAAAAGGTTCCGTTGGGGCTCAAATGACTTGCTGCGTTGCGTGCCAACGCCTGGGTCTTGGTATACGTGTCGCCCGGTATGCAATGCAGCACGAAAAATGCCGAGACCGAGTCAAACCGAGCGTGGTTGCATTCTGCTGGCTGGGGCGCTGCCAGCGACACTCTTTCTGCTGCAGGCAGAGACTGCGTAGCATCGGCTTGAATTACGGCCACTTGGGCACCCGGAGCTGCAGAGAGGATACGCGCCCGGGCAGTGGCAAGAGCCTGGGAACTCAAATCCCACAAGGTGATGCGCGGGGCTGGTGAGCTGCAAGCCGGGGCAATGCCGAGACTCAGGCTGGTAGCAGGAAAGTATCCGGTGCCGGCGCCGATGTCGAGGTGGCTGGCGGAAAAGTGGCTCGCGAAGAATGGCAGCAGGACAGTGCGTGTAGAAGCGCGCCAGATGTAGCTACAGGTGATGTTGAGAACCCAGTAGTCGTAGTGCGTGAGGAACGAAGTGTCGTAGATGCCAAAATATCGATTACTGGAATAGGCGACCGATGGCGCCGTAGCTGAGGACAGAGCGCTGACGCTGTCATTGGGCTTGCGGAGACGGACGCTGCGCGATTCGGGGGAAGACATGGTAGCAGGGACGACGAGGCGATGGGCTGCTTGCTGTCTGGGGCAGATTAGAGGCACGAGTCAAGATCTTGCAAAGCTTCGCCCGCCCACTAATGATCTTCCCAGCAGATAAACAGACTTGTGTCCTCTCCTCATCCGTAGTGAAACTCATGTTTAAGGAGAGCAGCTTTGTGTGATGAGATGCTTCGGGTACACGGGTACAGAGCAGTTGCCGTGCCGACAAAGGGAAAGGAAGGTGCAAACAAAAATGGAAACCAAAACGGGAAGGTATTCTCGGCTAGGTGAGCACAGTTTGCTTCGGTACTACATTGGAACAGAGAGCCGAAAGCTCGGGCTATTTTTAGGGAAACTGCGCAGTCTGCAACGAGGAATCTACGGTTATGGTGTCTGGCAACTTCCCTTTTCATCGACAAGTATAATACAACGGTAACGGCAACACAGATCCCACGCCGTTACACAAGGCACATGAACTTATGTATTGTCAATGAAACGCACTTATTTATTACCGAGTCGTCACGAAGTGGCGGGTCAACAAATAGAAGGCTAGACCCTGGTCTCCAAGAAAAGAAATAGCTATACCCAAACTCTCTTGTCTCCGTCGCCTTAGGCTTCGCTGCTTATTTGTAACTTGGCCTTCAGGGGCAGGTTACGCGAGCTGCTGCCTACGTACACTGTCTTGGGGTATCTGGTGATGACCCAATCCTGGCTCACCACACACCAGTTAGACAGGTCCCTGCGCGTAATATTGGCCGTGAAGGTAACGCTGCTGCCAGGCTCAATAGTGAGACGGTCGAAGCCACGCAAGACCCTGACTGGGTCTGTGGGCCCTCCGTGGCTCACGTACAGCTGGGGCACTTCATCACCTGCCACATCGCCAGTGTTGGTAATGGTGGCTGACACCTGGAATAGCACGTCGTAGAGTCGTGGGTTACCGCCCGGAGCTCCAGAGGCCGCGAGACGGGACTGGCTGGATCCATCAACAGCATTGGGAGGTAAGAACTCGTCAGCGGTCTGGCCGTAGTGATCGTCATCTGAAGCACTAGCCGCATCAGTGTTATTGAGATACGGGTAGATAAAGCGGTAGATCGGGCGGATGTTGTCGGGGAACAGATAGTCATTGAGATCAGTGCTGAAGTTGCCTAGAACAGGCGCCTCAATAGACTCGCCAGTGGTGGCGCTGTATGGCTCGGCGTCCAGGCTCTTAACCTCCAGGTCAGAGTACTCAAACGTGGTGTACGAAAGGCCGTAGCCAAACTCGTAGACGGGAGCGCCCGAGTCGTTGGAATTGGGAGCTACCTTGTCGAAATAGCGGTAGTCAATGAATAGGCCTTCGGAGAAAGTATCTTGAGGGGCACCACCCCCGTTGTTTGGCTCATAGATGACCTGAGCGCCATAGGACTCGACAGAACGGCCCCAGGTGAAGGGCGACCGGCCCGCAGGATTCACGCGGCCGTATAGAACATCGGCAATGGAGCGTCCAGATTCCTGGCCAGGAAGACCGGCCCAAAGAATGGCCGAAACGTTGGGGTGGTCATAAAAGTTGTTGAGCAGTACAGGGCCGGTCGAGTGGATCACAACAATGGTGCTAGAGCACACTGAAGATACGTTCTGGATCAGCGCATCGCCATCGTGCCACAAGGTCAAGTTGTTGCGGTCGCCAATGTTTCCGTCCACAGAAATATAGCCCTCCCCAGAATCAGCATTGACGAAGACAATAGCAGTAGCATTAGCCTGGGAGACTAGCGCCTTAGTCTGAGTCCAAGCGTAGTTGCTCAAGATACTCTCATAGCGGGAGCCATCCTCCAGTGCCTGCATTAGGAGCGCAGTATCAGGAGTCACAAGGTAACTGAAGTCGGCTGTGCCAGAGCCCCAGCCCATTGCCAGAGTTCCATTATCACATCCGCGGTCACTGCAGCTGTTGGGGCCCCAAAGGTTGGGGCCAGCGTCCTCGCCAATAACGGCTACGAACTTGGGCTGGTTTAGAGGAAGGATGCCATCGTTCTTGAGCAGGACGGTGCCCTTGGCAGCAATCTCGCGGATAAGGTCACCGTGCTCCTTGCCATTGCGGGCATCGACGTGCTGGTTTATAAGCTCGTAGTTCTCCTTGGCGGCGCTGTGGACGTAGCCGTACGTGTCCTTGGTCCATGATGAGAAGTTGATATCGGGCATGGAATCGGGGGACATGCCAACCTTGAAGAAAGAAGCCATGATCCGCATTGCCATGTCATCGATCCTCCACTCAGGCAATGTACCGTTGACCACGGCCAAGGTCAGGTTGGCTCCCCAGAAACTGCGGCCGCTTGTCATAGAGGTATCTCCAGGCATCGTCATATCCAGGCCAGCTACTGCAGAGCTGACGCCGGTGTGCTGCGCCTGCCAATCGCTCATGATGAACCCTTGGAAGCCGAGCTCGCCTTTGAGCAGGTTGTTGTTGAGCTTGGAGTTTTGGCACGAGTACGAGTTGTTGACTTGCTGGTAAGAGCACATGAATGAGCCAACGCCTGCCCTGACGGCATCAGCGAAGGGCCACATGTAAAGTTCGTGCATAGTGCGGTCGTCGATGTTGGATGAGAGAGACTCGGTGATGTTATCGCCAAAGCCCGTGGATTCAGGGGCCTGGCGGAAGTGCTCCTGCTCGTTGCCAATCCAGTGCTTGGCACATGCAATAACACCGGCCTTTTCTTGGATACCGCGCACACTTTCCTCCATTCCAACACCAGTGAGATACGGGTCAGGGGAGAAGCCTTCCCAGTTGCGGCCGCCTGCCGGTGTTCTGCCAAGAGGACCGGCTACGGGACCCAGCATAACGTCAATGCCTTTGGCACGATGCTCTCTGCCGATGGCCTCACCCCGCTTGAAGATCAGGGAGCGGTCAAACGTGGCAGCAGCAACCTGGCCTGAGGGGAACACGGAGACGTAGTCGGCCATCCGGACACCGACGGGGCTGTCCTGAAGACAGAGGCCGCGCATACCGAGACGAGGGATGGAGCCCACATTTCCGACACAGCGCTCAGATTCCCAGCTAGGAGGGAGTAGTTAGTAAGGAAAAACAGAAGAACGCGTGCGCATCGGGAATTACTTACCCGACACCAGTGGTCAGGTTGACTTTTTCCAGCAGCGTCAACTGAGAGACAAAGTCCTTTGCTTTGGCGTACGCCTCCTCCCAGCCAATAGCCTCGGGGTCCATCCATGGCGAAGGGTAGAACGGGTCTGAATGGGCCAGCGTCGAGCTGTTGTAGCTGCGAGCTGCCTTCTCCGACGGATAGGCATGGGTCACCGCGGCGAGCAGAGCCGAAGCAAAAACGGTGAGCTGATGCATATTTCAAACAATGTTATAAAAACGATATACTGTGATACCAGGGCTCCGAGCTGGAGGAGTAAAAGGAGAGCAGCTTCAAAGAGACAGTGGAGGGCAGAAAGCAGAGTTTTATAGCAAAACCAAGGCCTGGCCTAAAATCAGCAGATCAACAAATCAACACAGGAGTCACAAGATGGGGGATCTGCCTTGCTCCCTGGAAAGTGAAATTGGAAGGTGCTCAAGGGTGTTGTTGGTGAGCGAGGAAAGGAAGCAGGCACGAGGAATGAAAGAAGACAGTTGCCGTCCCTTTATATATCATTTATCTCTCTGTTTCTAATTCTTTCGGGCCTGACCCAGCACCGCCGAGTCTCCAGGGAGCCCTGTGCTCCTCTCTCGTAGCAGTTGCAGCTTCTGGGCCGTGGCCGCAGCCATGGTAGGTAGCTGCATCACTGCGGATCGACGTGTCTAGGCCGCCCCTAGAAGCAAAGACGTGGTGCAATTGGCCTGTAAAACAACTGCATATGATCCAAGGGACTTGTCGGGGGCAGTACAGTGTCAAAAGGCGCTGGATACACTCACTCACTGCCAGTCGAGCTTCACTGCAGTGCAGTCTCGGGCCAAGCTCTACACCAGGAACATCTATCTACCCTTGCTCCGAGCGTGTAAGTTACGTAAGAAGGCAGAGGTTTGTGGTATTTGGCGTGCAACAAGGCTACTGGCCATCCCTACACATTCTTCTCCAACGACCCCAAGCCTGTGGTCTCTCCTTCTATGCCCAATACTGCCCCTGCGCGGCACACAAATAACTCCAGTCACAAGATCATGCCCAAACAAAGTTTATCCGGCTCTTCATCGAGACAAGAGGATCGCGTCAAGTGAAGGAAGAGGCGCCTTTGTCGTGGAGCAGTCGTCATGTCAACAATCCAGAAAGGAAACAGAGGCCGGCAGCCACTAGCATGGGTCTAGTTGCAAAGGTTCAAAAGGGCCTCGTTGGATCTTTGTGGGGGAAAGGAGAAGCGCGGGAATTGTGAGAGAGGATGTAACAGTAGCAAGGAAGTACAGGGAAGCCACCTCCGAGTTTGCGGGGAAAAGCCACAGCCATAGCAAAGCTCAACAAGATGCAGCAAGCACGGGCCTGCTGGAAGACTTGGCTGCTGTGTATCGATGCGGAATCCCGCCTTTGCAAGCACAGCATTGATATCAACCACAAAAAGCGCAAGAGTGTATAATGTGGCATCTCATGGCTCGTTCCATTGCCTGCCCCCGCCTGAGCATCAGGCATTGGCGCAGAGACAACCCCATCTTTGTTGTTTTAAGCTTGCAATGGCATCCGCAGCACTCGCCAACTGTTGAGCTGAGCTTGAGCCATCAAAGCCCGCCGTGCTATCCCACGTGTCTTTGAAGCCTATTGAATATAGAATCGAACCCCCGGCCGGCCATCTCCCAGTGGCAAGGCCAGAACTCCACCGCCTCCACTGCCTCCATCCCTCCATCCCTCCTCCATCCCTTATGCTCTTTCTTTTCTTATTCAGCCTATTTACCGACTTTTGCTGGCAATCAAAATGTTGGAGGCTGCTACCCCATGACACATGACACTTCCTAGTGGGAAGAAATTGCGTCTTCCTGGCTGTTCAATTTAAACGTAAAAAGGGCCGAGATGCCGTTGGGACAAGTGATGATGATTGAGAAGCCTCACTCCAACGGCCTGTCATATCCAAAACAGGCCCGTGCTTTTACCCGCGTGACACCTGGTGAATAGCCCACTACCACGGCTGCCTGCCTTCTCCTTGGCCTGCTTGTGCCCAGCCGAGGATAGAGGCCCCCTAGATATCCGAATTGGAATGGACGAAGCCATTGGGCATCACGGGACAGAGCGGGGCTCGGAAGGAAATAGACAAGCCATGGCTTTCTCAAGGAATTCGGGGTTTGCCATCGAGACGAGGAAGAACAAGCGAAAGGGCGAAATTGCGCTTTAGGTGCTGTTTTGGACGGACAAACCTTGTATGAGAAAGGGTGTTAACGCACATCACGATGCCTCTAGTCTAGCAGGCCTTCTTTTTTCGGGCCATTCGTTCTTTTTCAGGCGAGGTGCAGAACTTGTGCTACTGCATGTAATTTAGGGGAGAACGCCCAAGTAGCGTACGAGAAGAAGACACATGCAGACGTATATGGATTGGATATACAAGCCGCCGAAGTTAACCACGGGGCAATAGAGAGGAGGGAGAGACGCGGAAACAGGCATAAACGAGGAGAACGGGTTGGTAGATAGAGACACTGCATAAAGCTGACACGCAAGTCAAATAAAACAATGTACTCAAGACCAGAGGATAGGATCCGGAAATACCAGAAGAGTCCCAAGCCTCCACGATGCAACAGTTCACGGAGAGCCGAGAAACTCGGCCGTTGTCCGTGAGCTGTTTGATGCCAGTAGAAGGAAACAACGAGCACGAGCACTGTTTATTGACAGCGGCCGACAGGGTTCCCTGGCTAGATAGGCCACGCTTGAGAACAGACAGGCTCGGCAAAGCAAAGAAGACTAGAGACGGGCGAGAAATGATTTCTCCGAGGGAGGCAAAGGCTGGTCGACAAGGAGCTTTGTTGTTTGTATTATTTAACGTCTACCTACTGGTCTCTCACAGCAATACGACGGCCTGTTCCGGACGGGAGCAGTTTGTTTGTTTGTTTGTATTTGATTTGAATATATTTAACGTCTACGGGATGTTTGTTTGTATTATTTAACGTCTACCTACTGATTTTCCACGGCAATACGACGGCATGTTCTGGACGGAAGAGGCTAAGAAGATGTCGTCTTCCGCCACCTCTTCCGGGCAGTCAGCAGTTGCAGGTGTAAGTCCGCTTCGAGCTGTTCCTATGACCTTTCATGGTCCGGCTTTGCAGCCAGGAGGCAGCAGTCCTAGTTTTTCAAAATGAAAGAGGCGAGGGGGTCAGAAAGCGCAAGGAGATCGGTATGCAGGGCAAAAAAAGGCTTTACGCGATCCGAAGCCCCGGATGGAGATTGGATGCGTCGGTGTTTGGATGTATCTGGACTGAGAGGGGATCGAACCCCCGACCATTTACATATTTGTAGTGAATACTGCAAAGCAAATATCATACCACTAGACCATCAGCCCGAGATAGTAGAACACCTTTCCGTAGTTAGTGGCGGTTTATCGGGTATTATAAAGGAGGCACTAAGCTTTTTTTTTTTTTTTCTTTTTTCTTTTTTTCTTCCTTTTTCTTCCTTTTTCTTCCTTTTTCTTCTTTTTTCTTCTTTTTTCCAACCCTCCCTCTTACAACCCTCAGAGGGTGGTGTCTCTCCTCCTCCCGGGCTGCTGGACGACCTATGCCTTCCCGTCCAGAACACGTCGTCGTATTGCTGTGGAAGGCCAGTAGGTAGACGTCAAATAACACAGCCAAACAAACAGAAACTCGCTTTTTTGGGGCGTCGTTGCGTCTTGGCGATGCCCATCGACAGCAAATATGTTCAAGCCGAATATCAAACAATACTTTGGTAGGTCTACGGCCTCGACATCATGCTACGTGCTATCAAGACACCCTCCATATCTCCCTCCCTAGAATGGGGATGGCTTATTTTACCCGCCATCCCATCTCTTCTATCGGTCCGTTTGCTACAAGCATCATCAGCCTATTATCGGCGTGTCTCTCTTACCCTTTTCCCGCCTCTTTCCTGCCCTCTATCCAGTCATCTCGGTCCACATGTTGTCTCCCCCACCATTCCAGTCTCATTTTCTTCCCATGGTCCTTGTCCGTCGCGTCGTTTCTCAAGTCGACTTAGGCTGTTAGTCGTGGCCTTGCTTTCTCCCCTCTGCCGGTTGATATGGGATATTCTTGATGGATTTTGCCGGCCATCATGCATGCAGACTACATTAGCGCACGACTAACAAGGTCCTGTACGCTAATAAGCATAGAATTCACATGAATCCCAGCAGGGTGTGTGCCATCCTACAGCCGGCTTACAACCGGAGCCAAAAAGCCGTCGTTACTGGCTCACCAGCGGTGAAAGCCCTGTCGGAGCACCCTTTTCAGGAATCGTGGCTCCATTGGACCTTCTTGGCTATATAACAGTCATCTAGGCAGCATCATGAGTAAGCACCGTCAGCTCACGTGCTGTCTCATATAATTTGCGTTGATATTTATTGAATAAAAAAAAAACTATTTCTCGTCACCAATTCACACAGTACAGGTCAATCCATATACATGGACCCCGTCTTTCCTGCCTTCCTTTCCATTCCCATCCATCCGGGAAAAGGCTGACAAGCGAGGGAACAAAAATACTTGGAAGTTGAGTGGATGTCAGCTTGCTTATTGTCTCTCTACAGACATTGTCGTAGCTAGTAGATGTACGGGATGATCTTGTAGGGCACTTGCTTCTTGTACTTGAGCCAATCATCGCCATACTTCTTGTAGCATTTGTCGTCATCGCGGCCTTCGCGGTGAAGCAGCAGAGTCGCAAAGTAGAAGACGTAAAAGTATGTGAATAGGATGCCCCAGCCCCGAGCGGCACCTTGCACAACCTCACGGCCGTCCAGCATAACCAAGGCCCCCTCAACACCGCTTCCAGCAGCCATGATGGTGTATCCGGCAACACCGGTGGGCAGCGAGTACGGCCAGCTCTGGATCCAGTCGCCCAAGTAGTTGATGTGGCGTGCCATGCCCCACCATCCAGTAACAAGCAGCTTGCTGCCAGTTTTGGTGGTGATATACTTGAGGTGGGCAACCTTGGGAGACTTTGGGTCACGGCGGAATTCATTCTTCTCCGAGTTGGACGAGCGGAAGATCATAAAGCCCGTCAACAGGACAGTGAAAGTGGCTGCCAGCCCGTAGGGACCCAGGGTCACGGGATAGGTCGCCAAGTAACGAGTCTGGGTCGAATATAAAAAGGGAACCCAAACCAAATCGCCAAAAGACAGCATGTTTCCAAAGCCGTCCAGCGTAATGTCAATCATGGTGAGAATGGCAGGCTCATAGTACCAAGCATCAATAATATACAATGTCTGAATACTAGTGAGGAACACCATGCTGTCAGAGACATAGCCGTAGTTGCGGTATTGCTTAGCAGCCCAGCTAAAATTGCACAAGGCCCACATCAGCAGACCAGGACGCAACTCGCACCATTCTTTTATATCAATCTCGCCAAAAAATGGAAGGGTAACACGCGGGTTCAGCTCACGGCCAATGAACCAATCGTAGAGAATGTTGCCAGTCTGGCCGCCAACGGCAAGCTCGCGCATTTCCTTATTCTCCGGTTTGACGCTAAAGCTGCCAATGTAGCAATAGGTTGCGAGGACATAGGCAATGATCAAGTGCGAGGTCATGATTTGTAGGTAGTTGTCGTCGATATAACGCCACACGATAAAGTCGGCGCCCTCACCAATTGTTCCAGAAAGGCATCCGGCGAGAACAGCCATGTTGCTCGTGAAGGCTAGAGCAAGGAATGAAAGATGTTAGATCAAGCAGTCTTAGCAATGGTAAGGGGAGCATGTGGTGAAGTGTTTTCAACTTGCCATTGCAGCGATACCTAAGACGGCCGCCCGAGACAAGCTCGGTGCCCAGAGCAATCTCGGCTGGGAGAATAGCATAGAGGAACAGGTTCACAATGTAGTAGGCAATTGTGACACCGAAGACGCCCAGGTCGAAAAAGCCCAGGAGGCCATTCTCTGGCCATCCCACCTCGACCTTGAGGCGCTCAATGTCAAGCGTACTAGGGCTCAAGGCCGACGGTACAGGGCACCCAGAAACATCATTGCAGAAGAACCAGAAAACGTAGAGGAGGATGGGAAGGCCAAAGGAGATGCCAAAGACACCGAGTCTAAACAGAAGCAACGCACGCGGACGCGGGATTGTTAGCCTTTTACACTGAAAGATCGGTCACGATAGTCGTGAGGAAGCCATAGAGGAATAAAAAAGCTTACGGGCCGCCAAACTCGTAGTGACGGGCCGCCAGTGCTGATGCGGGTGTTTTCGCGGGCATGGCCGAGTTGTGGATTCTTTGGGTTGCAGCGGTGGGTGTTAGTTTTTTCGAGTTGGATAAACAGAGGTCTTAAGATCGAAAGAACTCCTGAGGTGTAGGCCAGCTCGAGATTCTAGGCTGGGGAGAAAGCCAAGCCCCGGTTGTTGGATGGCAGCCTTGGTTTTGCTCAGTATTCGTGTTCGTGATCTGTCAAGCCTACAGGGGTAGACCCACCTGAGCTGATCTTAGGGTTGCAGAGCGCAGGATCTTTGCATAGGGTTGAAGGGTGTCCCCACTTCAGCTTTAGCTGCAAAAGCAACCGTGGTTTAGCCGTTACGCCCGTCCTGCTTCAGTATGCTATATTTAAAGCGCATAGGTTGCTTAATGACCTGCATTATCACGAGCCGGGCTAGACACTTTGTTTTTCTCTATCTTGTCATGATAAATTTTTGTCCCTGCTTCTTGCGTGAGATTTGATTAGTCACCTGTGCTGAAATCTCTATTGTGATTACAACAAACCCTGCCTCGGCCCTCAGAAACTCCATTTGCTCCGGTAATCATTTCGGCGATAGCACCGTAGCCAGCCAGAGCCACAGCACGACAATCATCCTCGACATAACCCACCCCATCTCACCAAAGTCTTGATCGCACTTATGGCGCGCATACCGCTCACTTCCCTGCTTTTCGCTCTGCTGGGCAGCGGCTCTCTCTCCCGTGCAACCGTCAACATTGCATCGGCCTCAACATCGTCCTTCCCCTCTTCCTCTACAGTTGCTCCCGCGGCCTGCACAGCGACGTCTGTCTCAACCCTTGGAGGCTTTTTCGATCTACGGCCGGATATTGCCGTTCCAGCGCCCAAGGACGCGCCCAAAGTCAGGGGTGTGCGCAATACAGACTATGAGGCTCGTGGCTGGGACTACGGCTACAACTTCACACTGAATGTGTGCTCATCGGTGGTGTCGCCAGTGAAGGATGTTGTGGGCGTTGACAAGTCACAATGGCAGAACGTGAGTGCGTATTACACGCACGAGGATAAGGTGTATTCTTTGGGGTGAGAAATTTCTTGTTATTTTTCTTCTTTTTCGTTTCTCTCTTCTGTCTGTCGTTGCGCATGTTCTCTTCCTCGATTGCTGTCTTCTTGTTCTAGTCCATGTTCCCCCGTCCAACCACACCCCGGAATTTCACCCAAAACTAACCTAATTCTTTCTCCCGCTGATACAGGCAAGAATCTATGAATCTACAAAGCCGCGGCCGCAAACTCGTGCTGCAATACCAAGATGGTTCTCCGTGCGAACCTCCGTCATCTTCGTCTTCCGCTGCCTCAACGACTGCTACCACTAGGCGCAAATCTGCCACTATTTCATTTCTTTGTGCCAGCGACCCGCTGGTAACCTCGCTCGTTGTGACCTTTGTTGGCGCCGATCCCGACCAATGTGCTTATTTCTTTGAGGCCCGGTCATCTCACGCCTGTCTTTCCGCAGAGCCACAGCGCCCGGGCTCGGGATCCGTCGGCCCTGGGAGTGTCTTCACCCTGATTGCAGTCATTGCTTTTATGGTGTATGTTCTCGGCGGTGTTTTCTACAACCGCACGGTTGCCCATGCGCGTGGCTGGCGCCAACTGCCCAACTACTCACTGTGGGCTAGCGTTTGGAGTGTTATTTGCGTATGTGTGTCTTGTGGCAGCCGCCGGCGTCGGTGGTAGCCTCCTGCCCTATCTGCTGCCCTTATTCTCTGTTTCTTTTAATCTCTTCTTGTTCCCTCTGCTCTTCGAGTGCGTGGCGTGTCTTCTCCCGGCTTTCTTTGTAGCCATGTTGCGGCCCTTAAGTCTAGGCCCATTTACATGTGCCCTGCCCTGTCATGTCATGTCACAACTTGCCTTTGATTCCTCTCATTCCTGTTTTTTTAATCTCGTGTATAGATACCCTGTCCCCGGAATCGCTTCCTTTGATGTCTTGCGTACTATAATCTTGCCGCCGCATTCTCTACACTCCTGCCCCTCAAAATATATATGGAACGGCTCTGACAAAATACAACCAAAATCTCTTTCTCCCATTTTACAGGACTTTACTACCATTATCGTGGCCTCATGCGCCCGTTTCCTTCCCGACCCCAACTCGTGCGGGACGGCCCATTATCGCCGTTTGGCCCGGTCCCCGACTCGCAGCCGTGAAGACGAGAACCGGCTGATCGATCAGCTGGACGAAGAATGGGACGATTAAGTGTTTGAAGCAGCGGGGCATGCTAGGCTTTCCGGACTCAAATTTCTTGCCCCGGAGGCAAATCTTGGGTTGGTTGAGAGCGATTAGGCGTGCTAGTGCTGTTTGGAGGGAGTGTATGTTCGTGACTGTGGCTTTCGAAGGTTGACTGACTGTAGACTGTCACAAGTTGAAAAATCGGCTCTGCGTTTTCGTTGTCTGCTTTACTTGTGTTGTTTTAGACGGCGTTTAGTCTCGTGCTTTGTTTTTCTATATCATTATTGTTGTTTTTGTTTTCTTTCAGCCACACCCTCTTCATCTTCATCTTCCTTCTGTCTTGTGACGTGCTGTCCGTAATCACCGAGGCCGGCCACATACAATGCCATGCTATCTCGGAAGAAAAGTGGGACTAAATCGGTAAAAGGCAGAACACACTTTGATAATCCAAGTGGCGTCAGCTAGCCTTTAGGGCTCTTGGCATTTGTGTCTTTTGAGAGAGACTGTCATAATAAATGAAGCTTGCAAGGAATGCACAAGATCAGTTATTACAGAATAATACGTGCGCAAGCAAAGGGTGCCCCATATCTTGTCTTCTACCACTTCTATAGATTATGGTTGTGACGGTGACATTCCCTGTTTCTCTCCCCCCTCTCCTTCCAACATCTACTCTTTTATGTCCGCCGCGAGTTTCATATTCATTATTGCATCCTTAGTCCATTCATCTTCAGACAACTCAACTGGCGCTCCACTATTAAGCCATAGGGGGTCCCGACCATCAATACTAGGTAGAGGCCCGCTTAGAGTGGCTGACATGGCCTGGCTGGTCATTGAAGTCAGGGCAGAAACAGGCTCTCCAGGCCCGGACGAGCCGGCTGTAGACGCCTCCGGCTGATTTTCAAGGCCAAATTTGAATTCGGGAAGGTTCCCCCCTCCGGAATGTGTTGTAGGTATCGAGGCAGAAGCATCGGCTTCAGGCTGTATGGGTTGGGTGGGTATCGAAGTCACAGGCGACTGCTGCTGGTTCTGTTGTTGATAATAATCCGAATGCTGTGCTTGCATCTGCTGCTGTTGGGCCATCATCTGAGGCATCATCGGCATAGGGGGTACTTGGGAGTTCCTTATCGTGTCCAGTCTCGCTGAAGAGCTAACCGTCGACATGCGTCTATTCGCTAGCGATGGTTCTTGGCTGCTCTGAAAACTACTCATGGAGGATCTGCCAACAGCGTCACCCCCGTGGCCAAGTGGTCCTCCGTCCAAAATGCTGGGATCAGTACTGCGGATGGCAAACTGGGCCAAGGTAGGCATATTGCGCTTAATCCAACCAGCTAGGATCTTGCCACGTTGCTTTTCGCCGAGGCGCGAGCGAGGGAAACCTCCCTTTTCGACAAAGGCAACAATGTCAACGACAATCTGGTGTTCATTGAGAACAGCGTTGACGATAACAGGCACAATTGAGGCAAGGTAGGGGCTGCGCGGAACTTCGGCTAGAACAACCACAAGTCCACCAGCCTGGAAAACCGCACTGTTCAAAAATGTTAGCATTTGAGTGAAAATAAACCGTCAAATCAGTTGGCTTTGTTTCAGCTTACCATCCACCGGGCACAATACGACGATGGGAACGTTCAATAGACGTCTCAATGTCCATGGGGAAATGACTGAGACCATTGATCTCAAAGGTCTCGCCAATGCTTCCTAGGACAAATAAGACTTGCATTTCCACTAGTGCACCCCCGGGTCCAATTGGCCGGCTAACGCTGTGCAAGAAGCCTAGGTCTCCTGTACGGACATAGGCGATATTCGGATCGCCGTCCACTGTGCGACCGTTGAAACGGTCAACGTCAAAGCCAGACTTGGAGCCGTAGAATGACTTGACACAAGCCTCACTGTCGACCCAAATCTCGCCGTACTCGCCATCATGGCAAAGCGTGCAACTCTCGGGGTTGACAATCGCGATCTGTGTTGACACAGGCACCATTCCAGAATCCTGCACCAACAAAGCTGTCTTGCTATCCGTACCAGGATCTAATGGGATGACTAGGCCACGACGGAGCGCCCGAGTATCTAGCCATAATTCAATGGGCTCAATACACATGTACGACCGAGATGCAACCATGGGGTTTAGAACATGCGAGTATACCGTGTTGATTGCCGTGCGATCAAGGCTGCTAGCCGCAAAGTGTAAGCGCACCTTTTGGAAGACATCAACACGAGGCCTGCCGTCTGCACCAATCATCATGTTCTTCATCTCGTGTAGTGTGAAACCCTTGGCTGTCATAGACGCCATGGCATGGTCCAGCATCTGAGGCGTGGCGTAAGTGTCCTTGATCTTGTACCGGGATAGGCTAACAAAAAGCGATAGCGGCTGTTGGGCAAACTCAACGGGCGATAGAAGATATGTGGGGGTACCGATGTAAATTCCCATGACAACAGAATGCAGGAAACCCAGACCCGTGGTGCTTCTCACGCAACCAAGAACTGGCCGGGAGCTAGTCATCTGACACGTCTCCTTCTGCACTTTGCACATGCCTAGAATAGTGTCATGGCCTAGCTGCACGGCAATCCGTCGTTGGTCAGGTGTCCAGTAAGTCCAAATGACAACTGGCCACTTTGGCTGCACCCAGGCCGGATTCATAGTGAGGCCAAGGTCACGAGAGCCGCTGTTCTGGCGTGGGGGTTTTGTAGTGTTGTACACATTCGGCAGGCTGACTTTGGCTATGCCAGCAGACTGCTTGATATGGCTAGCCACAAGCTTCATCTTCAACAAGTGGTCGACATCTTGATTGACTAAAACGGCCTTGACCTTGTAGTCAGAGACCAAGTGCAGCAAGGCTGGGACATCTTCTCGCAAGCGATTTTGATCCAAGGGCGCCATGGGGATGATAATCAGCCCAAGGCTGATGCAGGCATGGACAGCAAAGACGAACTCTTCCGAGTGCGTATACATCAAAATGATATGATCACCCGCCTTGACCTTGACCTTGTTACGGAGATAAATCGCGACGGCAGCTACCTTTACATCAAACTTCTTCCACGTGATGCCTTTGCCTTCGCGTCCCTTACTGTCAATAGTACAGTAGGCTAGCTCTTCGGGCTGTCTGGCTACACGCCATTGGATAAGATCTGTGATAGACATAAAGTTGTTCAAGGGTGTAGATGTTCGGTCGTCCATGACAACTTCTCGGCGATCAATGCCCGAGTACTGCTTGTCTGCCGGCATAAGAATATCCGATCGAGAGCTGGAGGCTAGAGGCGACCAAATACCACCGATGGGGTCAACGCCAATGGGCAGGTTTAGCACAGCGTGCTCAATGCCAAACCGCACATGAGCACATGGAAGATTGCCAAGATCAAAGTCACGGCGACATAGCATGTTCCCAATTTCTCGTCGGCCATTGCGGATAACTCTAGGTAGACTGTTTGGAGGGCTAATCATGACACAGTACAGCCGTAGGTGATGCTCTTGCATCAGAACGTCCATACACTTTTCCGCTAAACTATCCAGTAGGGGAGGGTCAAGCTGTTTGGGGGCGCCGCCCTGTTGCAGCGGTGCTGTAGATGCAGCGCTAGCTTCGACTACCAAGATGGGCAGATGCTCTTCGTTCACATAGACGTCAAAAGCGGAGCAATCATACACCAACTGGGTCATGTTCTTGAGGATGCTAACCACCAGATGTTGTACAAAGAAGTAGCGATGCTCTGCTACTTCTGTGCCGTGCTCCATCCACTCGACCTTTTGACGGATGCGATCTTCATACAGACCAAGCACAAACACCTTGCCCTCAATGACCGTTCCTAGGAGACCGGTCCGAAGGAACTCGGGCTCAATAGATGTCGGGGTTGGATTCCCAGGATCAAACTTGTACGGACGAGCATGGAATATTTGCTCCGTATGCTTTGGCAAGGCCCAAAACCCACCGGATAACGACGGTGAGTCTACCCAAATTTCACCAATGGCGTGTGAGGAAGCCAACAGACCTGTTTCAGGGTTGACCACGGCCAGTGTAGCATCGGGAATAGGATAGCCAAAAGCGCCTACACGTACTGTAGTAGCATCTCCAGCGCCTTCTTTGCGTGCCTCATCACCAATAGCCACAACGACCACTTCATTGCTTTTGAGGGCCTCGCGGTCTAAAAGTACTTCGCCCAGTTCATTCTTAGCCCGGGATTCCGTCTTGGTCGTATTGCCGCCTCCTAAAAGACTGCCAAAGCCGCTCGTAGCTGGTTTCTTCTCCTCTTCCTTTTCCTTCTCGCTCTCACTATCATCAAGATCCTCTTCGGTATTCAGAAGCTTGAGAGGAACGCCCATGCGCTCCTCTCCACCCACCCAATCACGGACACTAATAACCATACCGCCATGCTCAGGCAAGCAAAGCATGGGGGCTACTACTTCACGGGCCCTTGGATTGCGCAGGGGACGCAGCCAACGATCAGCCAGAATCTCATGGAATTCGCAGTTCACAGTCAAAGTGTCGATCAGGCAAAGCTTAACGCTCTGGAAGCTTGGCTCCACGCCTTTCTTGTAGTTTCGAGTAGACATGGGATCGGTTTGGTAATTGCTGACAGCCTTGTTGAGACCGGAATAGTCAGCTACCATGAGAGTTGCCTTGTATTTGGTGATGATGTGGGCATAGAGACCAGGGACATCAATAGCCTTGCTTTCCATCCACACTGTTGTATGGCCCCCATAGACACCATACAACACACCGAGAATCATGCCAATGCCATGGCGCGGATCAAGGTACGACAGCAAAATCTCGCTACCCGGGTTGTTGGCCATGAGCTTGCCATTTCGGTCACGAAGATTGGTGCCATTGAACGTGTCTCCAGGCTTGTTGCTAGGTACAGTTGTTGTAATAGCACTCAGACAGGCCATCTGATGCATGATTGTGCGATGGCTGAGTACTACGCCACGATGGTCGCCAGTTGGCCCACGGGAGAATTCGATGTAGGCAAGATCGGGCACTAGGAGCAGCGGAAGATCGTCCTTCTTTTTGGGATGAAAGCTACCAAAGTCGTTGGTTTTCCACCACTCAACACCCTTGGGCCACGACAGCTTCTGCATGTTGATGTCGCGTTGGAACATTTTGAGATTGGTATCGGTGGTCAAAGCCAGGTGAGCCTGTGTGGAGGTGAGGATCATGTTGAGACGCTGGTAGTCCTGCAAATCGTTGATGGGAACAGCCACAACGCCGGCAATAGAACAGCCCAGGAGTGCAATGGCAAAGTCAATGACCTCGGTCTCGCGGTAGATCAATGCCACCCGGTCGCCTTTGTACAGTGTGCTTTTGTCTCTGATGACCTGGGCCACCTTTTCTGCCCTGGACGCCAGCTTGTCCCAGGCAATGGTGCCGATTTCCTTGCCCTTGCTGTCCAGCACCCAGTATGCGGGAAGTTTGGCGTTGGTACGGCCACGGTACCTAAGAACAGCGGCGATGTTATCGAACTTTGACATGGGCTCGTTTAGGTCATGGGGATCGTATATAGCGAACGGGACGTCCCGAGGTTCGAGCGGCATCTGGTAGTCCAGCGCCTCGGGAGGCGGAAGGTCTCTAGCACTAAGCATGGGGGGTGCAATAGCGGCTGTTGGCGAAAAGGTCTCATTAACGGAGTATCGCTGTGGGCCGCCATAGTCGTCGCCCTGGTCATGGGATTGCTGGCCGGCAAAGTCGGGAAAGTATGTCTGCGAATCCATGGTTCCAGCGTGGCTGTCATAAGACTGCTGTGGTTGGTGGTGGATCCTCTGGTGTGGCGGCAGAGGGCCCTGGGCCATTTGGTCGCCGTAGGCCATTTGCTGGTCCGGGTTGAAGGCATAGTCGGCCGAGACCATTGTCTGTGTTCGTGACGGGTCTATTGTGGGCAAGCCTTGACCCAGGCCTGCGCTCAGAAACAGTGAGTCTGGTCTCTTGGAGGCGGTATGGTCCACTGTCATGGGCACACCGGGCCGCAGGGAAGAGATAGCCTGAAAGGCAGATTCTGAAGGGGCATAAGAGGCCCGCCGCATGCTGTATGAGGAGTCTGGACGGGCGTTGTTGTGAAAAGTTGGTGAAGGCCGGCTCTCATCGTTTGGGCCGATGATGGATTCGGGCTGCGGGGTCATGGAGAGTCTATGGCCAGCGCTAGCGGGATGCGACGAGTTTTCGGGGGAGTGGATCTTGAGACCGCCCCGACGGTGTTGCGAGGGCTCAGCAACGAAGGGGGGCGAGTTGGGGGCGCTGGAGTCAGCATATTGGAACTGCGCCAAGAGCTGCATCTTGCGCTTCTGGTAGCTGCAAAGGGGGAAGGAGAAAACAAGGGTCAGCTGGTGGGTTTCTGGATATTGGGTAGGAGTGGTGGTGGTGAAATGGAGGAAGCATCGGTTAGTCGTACCCCTTCTGTGTGATATCGCCCTCCTACATCAGTGCGGCATGTCAGTCAGCTTAGCTTGTTTAATTCAGTCGGGGGCTGGCCACGGCTCCGACAGGACGGTTGCAAGGGGCCATGCCATACCTGTAGTTCGCGGTCCAGTTCGGCCAGCAGCAGCAGCAGCTCCGGTGGGTAGTCAGCCATGGTGGCAGCTTGAATAGTAGCGGGCAAAGAAGCAAGCAGGAGAAATCCAGAGCAAATTGAAAGTAGGCGGTTAGAAACGCAGGAAGAAGGGGATGAATATCGGGGTATGATTGTATGGCAAACAGACAATCAAGCTGAACGAGAGAAAATAGAGAACGTTTTGCCTGGCTCTAGCGACAAGGCCCACAACAGCCGCAGCAAGTCGATGTGTGGCTTAGATTGAGGTGACGAGGATTTCCTCGGCTTTCAGCCAAAGCAAGCAACAGAATAATAAAGCAAAAGCCTGGGGGTGTGCGTTGAATAGCTTTAGCTCAGCCGTACAAATTTGCAATACAGTGAGGGGGGGGGGATTGCGGTGAGGTTTGACAGGGCGGATTTGGCGTTGATGTTTTTGGTTTGGTAGGGAAAAAAAAAGGCTGAGAAACTCCAACGAGACGAGAGGATTGCACTGCTATATTTAGAAGAGAAAGCCGTGACGTGACGTAACTAGCGACTTTTGGCCGGAGAAATCGAGGAATTCTCTGAAGCAGCTGGCGATAAAGTGAGCGAGTGGGCGAAGATGGAGGGGACCCTGCGATGGCATGGCGAGAGGCCTCTTGTATGCGGCCAGATAGTGCATATGAAGGTGCTGTTGCTTGATTGTGATTGTGTTATTTTACGTCTACCTACTGTTATTTCGCAGCAATACGACGGCATGGTGCTGTTGCTCGGCCCTTGGCTATGCTGATATGAGTGCTAATTGTCTTTCCGCTTTTTATCTAGGTTCCACTCCACGGACGGCCAGCCAACCAGAGACCCACCAAAAAGAAGATTAGGCTAGGGCTCTCTTCCTCCCTTGTCCCCCATTCAACGCCTCGATGTCAACTACCTACAAGCAAGCGCAATCCCCTGAGTTTATTAAATATATTCAAATCAAATCAAATCAAGCAAGCTCGTCGTCAAGGAGGCGGGGACCAGCAGCACTGTTCAGGCCGGCGTCCACCCTCTTGATCGCAGGGTTCATTGAAATGACTTTCGCATTGCACCATGTGATGGTGTTCTTTCGCAGCAATACAGCGAGCGTATTGCTAACGGAGCAGCGCTAACGTCATCTCTTGTGACTTTTTAGGGACCGACACCAAGGCCAGCCAGCATGGCTCTCCATCCACCACACCTTCTGGTCTCCAGCATCGACTGGCTGCCCGATGTCTTTCTTCTGCGGCAACCGCGTGGAAACTATCATAAAGACTGCGGCTTTCGGCTCAAGGAATAGACCCCGGCAGATTACAGCAACTTTATACTTCTGTGCAGCATATTGTTTTGCTGCTGCCGGTGGGGCAGTGACCTACCACCACTCCGCATGGCCCAAAACGAGGCTCTCTTGTCAGGACCTGAGTAGCTCATCGCAGGCTCCAGCTTTTGTTTCCCTTGGCTTAACTTGAGCCTGTGGCGTGGATGCTGACAACATGGCTTGTTGCCCTTGTGTTTTTCCGGAGGCTTTTCAGCAAGCCTTTAGCTTCATAGCCTTGGCAGTATTTTGCATGTTTACCACTGGCCTTGTTTTTTTGGCTAGCTATATGCCCTACACTCGAATAGGGAGCGGCGCTCCTGTCGCTTGCAATGCTTGCCGGAGTCTCCTTCGCCTGTTCCAGCCGCCAGAGCATGAGCTAGTCCCATCCTCGAGAGGCCCTTCCTTATATTGGGAAACACATAAGAGGGCTCGGTGGGGAGACAGGTTGCCGCTTGTTTTACTACCTCAAAGAGCGCCAATTCACTTGGTCTAAAAAGCTTCCGGCTTTCAGCACGGGGGGTAGGCCCCGGCAAATAGTCTTAAACTTGAACTTGGTTCACGTCTACGAAAATCACGAAGATCAAACGACGCCGGATTGGTTACGTGCAGAGTTGACCTTAAAAGGTTCGGTATATTTTTGACGGGCAAAGCGCAGCTACTACCAAGCCAAGTTGTAGATCGCTTCTGCTCCACGGTGATTTGGTTATAATATATCCAACATCTACTGGAATCTCTATGATCACACGGCGCCCGTCAAATATATTCACATCAAATCAAATTCCAAGACATACCCGAAGCCCAACTTGGGCTTGAACCCATTATCGTTTGTTTGATTTGATTTGAATATATTTATCGTCTACTGGAATCACTAGGATCAAACGATGCCGGATTGGTTGATTTGATTTGATTTGAATGTATTTTGCGTCTACTGGAATCACTAGGTTCAAAC